>JALIZH010014560.1:0-66560 GCA_030522465.1 Rhipicephalus appendiculatus
ATAACGAGACAACATAGTTTCAATACCTTCAGTGGCGAGCCGTGTGTCGCTGCGAAGGCCCGTGCAGCTGCTCCAGCACATAAGTTTCAGGGCCGAGAAATAACACGAAAAGTTGCCATAGTTGGGCGTAGCCAGGAATGCTTACTGTTGCAAGTAAGGTAAACACTGTTGCACGACTCAGCGCATTCAAAGGATTCGGGATGTCGCAAGCACGAAAGGAAACCGCAACCACCGCGTCGTGCGAAATTGGCTGAGCCAGGCATTTCCTGCGTTCTCTCGTTCTGCTGCGTGCTCAAAGCGCAACAGGGCAACTGGAGACTCTTACAAGGATGTGCCCGCTTTTCGTCGCATTTCTTTTTTGATCCTTAGTTGGTTTCGTTACGCATTTCTTTTCATAGTTCCCTCTTTAAGTCTCTTTATTTTCGTTTTCTTTTTGGCTAGGAGCAACCGTAACTGCAAAAGATTCCTCGCGCGACGCGGCAGCGCCGTGGCCGCCATGTTGCAATTTTCCACCCTAGCTGCAATGCATGCGTTTGCTTTGTTTTTAGATGTGAAGCATCTTATGGCGAAGCTTAATCCGGTGGTGGTGTGTGGGGCGTGACCACCCTTACTGCGCATGCGCAAACCCTTTAAAAAAAATAAAAAATGAAGAACCTCCTCTCCCCCTCTCTCTCCTCTAGGCATCCCTCCCCGCGGCAAGCACACCCTCACTGCGCATGCACCTCCCCTCCTCTCTCCCCTCCTACGCTCCCCCCTCTCTCCTCTAGGCATCCCTGCCCGCGGCGCCCACACTCCGACTGCGCGTCCCCCCCCTTCTCTCCTCTCCTACGCTCCCCCCCTCTCTCGCCTCGCGACGCCGACAGCGTCTGCTAGCGAGTTTCTTGGTTGAAAAAACCGACTGCTCGCGCTGCAGAACCGTTCACTGGCCACCCCGTATATATGGCACTGGATCTTGACCTGCAAGGTGGTGCCGGTGGGAGATTTCTCTTGTGCGTTGTTGAACGATAAAAATTCGCAGCATGCGCGTTAACTAAAAGCGGACTGCGGGTCTCTGTGTCCAGTCGGAGTCTTCTATCTCTCATTGCCCATTAGCAGCGATTGGCATGTTCCAGTAGGAAACACTGCTCCATCACTGCGTGCTTTGCGCCTCCCCAGTTTTCTCTCCTGCGCAACGCGGCGATGAGTGCCAGCGTCAACGCCGCCGCCAGTGTAAGCGTTAGCGCCCGCTGCTTCGCATCTACACATGGTTCCCTTTAGCGGGAGATGGTGTGATATTTTTTTCCCTCTCGCCAGAGTGAACCGATATCGCTGCCTGAAAGGAATACCCTCGCAGTACATGGTAGCTAGAGCTCCGTGTTGTCGGATTAATCCGAAAAAATTTGATAAGCACATGCTGCTAAAATTTTTGGCAATTCGGATTTATCCGATAAACTCCGATTTTAAAAGGGCATTCTCAAAAGTTCGAAGGCCGATTTCAAAACTGCGTGTCATCGATCGAAAAGGAGCGCACCTCCATCAGTGACAGTAACCTCGTAAGGTATGCTTGCGTATATTACAAGAAGCTTTATGGTTGTAATACGAACAAACGTAG
Source organism: Rhipicephalus appendiculatus (assembly GCA_030522465.1). Classification (NCBI taxonomy): domain Eukaryota; kingdom Metazoa; phylum Arthropoda; class Arachnida; order Ixodida; family Ixodidae; genus Rhipicephalus; species Rhipicephalus appendiculatus. Next base: position 1,592 of record JALIZH010014560.1, read on the forward strand.
GTGTTTCGTAATGAAGTATTTGTGCTTGTGTGTATACAAGTTTGTGCGGTCAAACCTTCCAGACATCTAAAATACAAGTACTTGGCTCACATGTGTTCGTGGTCAGATATAATTTCATTGAAGATTTCGGAGTATTAAAAATAAGAATAATAATACGTCCTTTATTTTTCATCAAGAAGATGAGGAAGGCTGGGAGGAAAAGCTGAGGAGCAACTTGACTAGCTCCTGCCCCCCCCCCCCCCCCAAAAAAAAAAAACTACACTTTGGCGACAGCAGTACACATGAACAGCCTTATTAACAAGGTAAATGAACAGCAAGTGGCAAAAAAAAATGAAAGAATGGAGAAGCAGGATAATCAGCAACAATGCAAGACTATTTCATTGGAAATAATTGCCAATGAGACCACATTGGGACAACTTATAATGCAAAATTAAACGCCGAATTTCAGATAATTGAGGATTTACGAGAAATGAAATCCGATAAATGGCAAATTTTCCCCCCCCAAAATTAACTCAGAAAAACACCCGCCTAATTTCAAGAAAAATAAATTCGGAAAACACGGAGCAAGAATGATAGCACAGAGTTTTATAATGCAGTAAAAGCTCGTTAATTCGAACTCGAAGGAGACCATAACATTGTTCGAATTAAACGGAGTTCGAATTAGCGGGCGGGCGGTAGAATGAAGGACACCGCGCCACAGTGCGCGGGCAGAATCCAAAGAGGTGCCACCTCTGGGCTTGTTATTGCGAATCAGGTGATACTACACGTTTCTGGCAAGTGATTTCGTAAATAAGTTCATGGAGCTATAACAGCGAGCAGAATTAACTGATCAGTCAGTGATACGCCAGAAACAAGCAGCGACATGCACTCATGCGAGAAGTGAGCCTTAATGTCGAAATATATGACGCTGTTTATGCTCCTAAACCACGTTCACTTACATGGCAGGGTTAACGCAACCAAAGTTAAAAATACAGAGTAAAAAAATTTACACCCTTAAGGGTGTAATACGGGTGTTTGAGTTAAAAGCACCCTTATGAACACCCTTATTACACCCTTATTTTCACAATTAGGATGTTGGTAAGTAAAACACCCTTGCAACACCCCATTTACACCCTCATCTGAGGGGTGTTATGAACAAGGCTACAAAATGTACATTTATGGGCAGGCTTTGCTTATATTTTAAGTATACATGAACCGTCTTGATACCAGCAAGACCCGTCCTATTAGCTCCTTGCGGTTCTACAGTGACGAATCGAAGCGCGAAGTAATGCAAGCGAAACACAGTGTTCATTCATAAAGCGCGCGAACTACAACGACGGAAGACACAACAACTTATCCAATAGGATCAGGGCCAATCCTGTCGTATGTGTTCCTCTCGTCTGTCGTTTGCGCGTTTTGTGAATACTGAAAAAGTGAACTAACTAGCCCGAATCAAGGCTAATGTTGCGCACATTGCCTCCCCCCCCTCCCTTAAGAACGATACTCTTAAAGCTGGAAGGTAAAACGTCGGCCCATCTGCAAAATACCCTTTGCGCAGTTGACAGCTATAACCTCGACAGGCAAAGGGACATCAGGTCCCTTAAAAATGGACATTGACGTGATGGATTTTGAGCCGGGCACGTTTTATTTAATTACTGTTGCGAATATTCCTCTTCGTGCTGCACATTCTTCGTCAAGTGCATCAGAAAAATTAAAAGGAGGACACCGACTATAAAAAAGAATTCGAAAAAGACGTTTCGGTTCCCCTGACACAGCCTTGCTCACAATGACAGGGAGCCTTGTTGACTAGATTGCGAACAAGGTTTTCGTTAGGGGCACCGAAACGCCTTCCTTTCGCATTTTTTTTTATGGCGGGTGCCCTTCGTTTAATTTTATGATGTTACTTCCCGAGCAGACGTGCTTCCATCAAAACCTGAGCTTCATTAAGTGAGAGAAGTCAACAGTACTGCACCCTCTTCAGTGGTGGTCTTGTTCGAAGGACTGCAAGCAAAGTACAAATAGGTGTTCTCTTCAAATAGTGTGACGATCCATGCATGCAATGTTGCGTAGAGCAATGTCTTGCGCAAATTGAAGGCGCTCATGAAACATCGCCTGCGTGGCCATGAATGCACAGTCGCGCAGTCTCTACAGGAACTGCGACTGAGCACCATCCGCGTATACGCTGAGTCCAGGTGTCAGCCATGGGAGGGGAGTTAGGGGCAAAAGTGCTCCCCGCCCCCTAGCCACACACACCTTGATTTTGCAGCCCTAACACTGCTTGCTTCATGTTTATGTTTCATTTAATTCGTATTGCTATAAGTTCTGCGTCAATAAAGCAGTAATTAAAGCTTGCACTGTCGGCGCAGAGCGCTACGAAGCTCGGCGACGAGTGTGGCGAGGATGAAGAAGAGAAGCGGCGCAACAGGAAAGACGACGGCAAGGTGCTAGACTATGACTCGACGAGTGGAATCACATTTTTAGGTTTATTGGAATCACATTATCATCGCTATACCACAGCTAATACAGAACTTAGCAAAAGTGACTCTAAAGCTATGCAAAAGCCATTGGCTACCGCTGTTTCACCAGTCTTCACGACGCTAAGTGAAGCTGCGCTAAATTTTGCTCTTGAATACTACATTCGTGCGCGGTGACATGAAGCCCGTGCAATCCTTACAGCATCGTCGTAATGCTCACTGCGATTCGAATACACTGTTAAAGAAGCATAACGAAATAGGCCTGCAGAAAGAGAGCTGCGGCCGCGCAATCCAACAACGGCTGGAGCAAACGTTGCCGGCGCCGCCAGGCGCCCCTTCGTCTCGTCGCCTAGGCAACCTCGGCTGCCCTGACCGCCGCGCGCGCGCAGCGCGTGGGACTATGTACCACGTGACTCAATGCGCTGGCGAAAATCTCTCCGGCAGTCTCCGGTTTTTGTGCGTGTGGTGCGCGTCGTTCTCGATTAGGCAAGTTTAGCAGTCGGTGTTTTTTTGTTTGAAATGTGCCTGCGCTCTGTGCTTTTCCTTTGCGTTCTGCGAGTGCTGCTTATTAGGAAGATGCACTGTACTGAAGGGGATGCCTGCAGCTTCATATCGTGGACCACTCGAAGTGAAACGGTAGGTACCGCTCTCATGTTGCTGTGGTTAGCGCTTTGTTAACTGCGTGATTGCGGTAATAACGCCGTCAACTGGGTCTTTCTTAACTACTTGGATGTGGGCGCTAGAAGACGAGGACGAAGGGAAGAAGGACACACACACTGGCGCTGACGGTATGACAGACCAACCAGAGCCATATATACCCTTCGGGAGAGTTTGGCGATTCTTTCATCTCGCCGCTCTCCGCACCCCGCCTCAGCGCCGCCCACTTTTCGTGACGTTCAACCAATCTCCCTGGCGGCCGCGGGGAAGCCGCGCGGAGCGGCGGAGGCCAGCCACCATCCCCTCGGAGGAGCGCGCGTGAGGCTTGCAGATTTATCCTGGGACGTGTGCGTGTGTGCGTGACGAGTGCGCGTGTGTGTGCTCGCGCGGCGTGTGTGCGTGCGTGTGTGTGTGTGCTCGCGCGGCGTGTGTGCGTGCGTGTGTGTGTGTGTGTGCTCGCGCGGCGTGTGTGCGTGCGTGGGTGTGTGCTCGCGCGGCGTGGGTGCGTGCTCGCGCGGCGTGTGTGCGTGCGTGGGTGTGTGCTCGCGCGACGTGTGCGTGCGTGTGTGTGCGTCTGTGTGCTCGCGCGGCGTGTGTGTGCGTCTGTGTGCTCGCCCGGCGTGTGCTCGCGCGGCGTGTGTGCGTGCGTGTATGTGTGCTCGTGCGGCGTGTGTGCGTGCATGTGTGCGTGCGTCTGTGTGCTCGCGCGACGTGTGTGCTCGCCCGGCGTGTGCGCGTGCGTGTTTGTGCTCGCGCGGCGTGTGTGCGTGCGTGCGGGTGCTCGCGCGGCGTGTGTGCGTGCGTGCGGGTGCTCGCGCGGCGTGTGTGCGTGCGTGCGTGTGCTCGCGCGACGTGTGCGTGTGGGTGCGCTCGCGCGGGGTGTGCGTGGGTGCGTGTGCACGTCATTGCGTGCGAGCGCACACACACAGACACATACACACGCGTGCACACATGCATGCGCACACACAGACGCGTGCACACTCACTCACACGCCGCGCGAGCACACAGACGCACACACGCCGCGCGAGCGCACACGTGCGTGTGTGTGCTCGCCCGGCGTGTGCGCGTGCTCGCGTGGCGTGTGTCTGTGCGTCCGTGCGTGCGAGCGCGCACACACATACAGACACACGTGCACATGCGCGCGCACACATGCATGCGCACACACAGACGTGTTCGCGTGCACACTCAGTCACACGCGCGCGCGAGCGTGCACACACACACACAAATACACATACGCGCGCGCACACACACTATCGCCTTGCAAATGCTATAGCTATAGCTTACTTTCGCTTCTCGGCGGAGACCTACACTGTGCCGCAAGGGAGGTTAAAGTGCAACGCCCTCGGGCTCTTGTCTTAAATTGCATCTAGCTCGAATTGTACCTACCTCACTGTCAACGCTGCTTTTTCGCTCACAACTAAAGAAGCCGACGGTGACACCGACGCAGACACCGAAATTTCCGCGAAACGAGCTTTTTAATCCCGTTAAAAAGCGTCGCACGTTCCACTCAGAACGTAGTCGGCTGGTAGTCCGCGTACACTGCTTTAGGAGTAAGTATTTCTATTATTTGAATGTTATCGAACATCGAATCCTGTTCATACTCTTCATCAAAGTTGAACTGCAGCGTTCCTGCACTATCTCGACTTTACAGTTTGTTTAGTGGCGCTACAGTTTACGCGCGAACAGCGCGTAAACACGCTAGGCTGCAGCAGCCGTCGCGCAGAAAGCGTAAATATGGCGGACGGCGCCGAAGCGGAGGCGTGGCAGTGACGTGGCCAGCGTCATCGCCGCGCCGCGACGTCACTGCCCCGCCCATTCGCCAGACTCTCTGCATATACGGCTCTGAGACCAACAAGCCCGCATCGCCACCCTCGTCAATTTCTTAACTAGTGGAGGATAAGTCAGCATTTGTTTACGTAGCGAGCATATTTGTGTGTATTGTTTCATCGGGATGACTGCAAAGTTGTGTGGTGTTAAGTGCGGGCAAGCTTACCTTTCTTTGGAGTTGGAAGCAGAGTGCGCATGCGCGGCTGTGATTCGGCGAGGGATTTGAATTGAGTTGTGGCGGCGCCCTTCTCTGTTGGCAGTGGTGTTTGGTGCCCCGCTCGCGATGAACATCTATTTTGGTTTAATAATAGTTGAGTGAGGATGGCGCCTGTTTGCTCTAAGCGTCAACCATGTCTAAGGCGCGTATGCTTGGGCATGTTAATTCATGTGCACTTTTTTTAGCGCACAAACGGACCAAAGACGGAAAACAAGGGCGTGGTGTCTGCGTCGTTCTTTTCCGTCGCTGTTCGTTTTGCGCTAAAACTAACGCGATACTCGGGTTGACGCTTGTGGGTGATAACACAGCATATTGCTTCGTGTTAGGTGCGCCTCGCGAAGCTCGCCTATGTGCTAATACATTCCGTTTCGTTAAATTCGTAGCAATATTTTCGTTCATCCGCAATGTAGGTTGCGCGATACTGCCGGCACCCGTACATGTGGAGCCGTTCGTTAAACCTGTATTTGAACGGATCTTTCACGTGTGTGTGACCAAATAGCCGTAACTTAACTGTGCAACCGCCAGTTTGTGCATAAGTGCTGGCGTTCGAACACAATTTATTTTATTCTGCTTGTTTCCACCATGTGTAGCTTTCGTTATATTGTTCTGGTTATTAAGAGTTATTCACTTCGCCCCATTTTGGTGTTTTAACTGCGCTAACTACTTTTACGTGTAGAAATATAAAACGCAGTTTGTACCACCACCTGCAATGACATTTTCTGATAAACGCCAGACCTAATAGTTTATCCGATATTGTAAGTTCTCTATTCATACACTACAGATGTTAAAGGGATTGGTGCTATGTCAAGCATATCAGTATTTTCTGTTGCTCAAAACTCGCCATAATGTTATACATACTGCACGATATGCATGCATGTGTTGCTACAAAGCTACAAAAATGTCAGATTACGCAGCGTATTTATCTGAGAACACAACAAATATAGAATGATTTTTTTCGGGATCTTGGCATCAATTGAAACAATTCAATAAACCAAGGAATCTGTTTCACCGAATGATTATTGTGTATTACTAAATTCCGGTCAATAGCGTTCAGGATTCTGGTTATTGGCGATTGTCGGAGAAGCTTACATACTTTTGCTTACAGCTTATAGCGCCCGTCCTTGTGTCATCTTCCTTCATCCTGTCTTTGCGCTGTTTTGTCAAGTTTTAAGTTATATACTAACTAGCCCACCTTTCGCGGCTTCTCCAGTTTACATACTTTATTGTGATGGCATGTGGTTCATGATCGGTGCTTTGTAAGTCTCGGAATTTCTGCCTCTTTTTCCCCGCACAGCCACTAAACAGACTATGCTGCAATATTAGTAAGGAGTTCCGCTTTTTTAGCTAACCAGGAGCATTGAAACGAATGACCATAATTTAGCAGTACGGAATAGTCAATGAGTGAAAGCAATTTCTTACATTATATAAGCGTGTCAATGTGAGCCGCGTGAAGAACACTACTTCAGTTCTATTCGCAAGCGAACACATAACTACACAGAACTTAATTTTACATGTTACCTGCACTGGATACATGATGAATGTGAATACCGTCGTGTATGCGCAGTAGTATTGTGCTTTTTTGTAATAAATAAAATATTTATATGGCGCGCATAGCATTGCATTCCCTTTAAGAAACACATCGTACGAGTACCGTGGTGTATCTGCAGCAATTCACATTTGCCTATATGGATGCATACTTATGCATAGAACTCAACTTTCACTTAGACGTGACGATGCACAAAGCTAATGGGGCATCGTCGCCTAGGAGCTGTATACCTTTGCATTGGTGCGCGAGCAGGCTAAAGGGGTAAAGATCAGATCTTCGGCATCAAAGGCGTAAAAAGTTCTGCCACAGAACGCTTCTGATTGGCATTTATTGCGCAGCATACCCCCTTTTTTTGCATTTGTAACTGTGTGGAGTCCGATGCCACTGAATATGCTGGCATGCACTACATTTATACCTACACATAACTAATAAAGCAATTGGTCATGACAGGAGCATAATGTATGTTACTCTTTGTAAAATATTTGGTCATTGCTCCTTATGTATTTATTTCAGGTTTCCGGGAACGAATTTACTGTACAGAAAGAACAGCCTGGTCCCACTTCTGTCGAAGGAACCAGTCATCTGAGCAGCTGAAGATGGATTGTGCAACCGCTGCAGTGAAGGAGCTGTGGTTTTGTAATGTGCAAGTGTATGAACAATCGCATTACGTTAATCTGACCCCTATTACACAACCTTGTCAAACCTTGTGATTGTGTAATGTCCATGTTTATACACTCTTACATATAGTGGGCTGTAAATAAGTTTCCAGCAAGTTTGTAGCCATGCCTTTCGCAGTGTTCATAGCGCGCACATGCTAGAAATAGGTACCTCACTCGCTTATATAGTCATTCTACTTTGTGGTTTGTGACTCGGTGCTTTGTGACTTTTTTGCAGCAGTTATAATAACTGTGATCATTTACTGTTGAAATTTTAGCTTAACAAAACTGCCAGTACCTGTCAGTAAAATCAGTGTATCGAATATTGTTTTGGAATTTCATTTTGAGTTTTATGACAAGCTTTTAGTTTTGTAACGATTTCTTTTAAAACAAATAAATACTCATATTTCATTCAATTGCCAATGATTCTGTTGTCTTTGCTTGGAAAGGAATAATCCTTAAAATTTGTCTGAGCACGCCTATGTAAAATTTCATTCTACTGTTTTGATGCAGGTAATGTTTCTGCAGTGTGGTCGTGATCATACTACATGCATTTCCTGCATATCGCATTCAGTATGAGCTGTAACGTGCAAGCCATAGTCATCTTGCGCACCTGTTTTTGTTGGAACCACAATCCATTGCTTTTGAGTAGGTGGGAAAAGTTTCATCATTCCAGCAATGTGAACAGTCTTCTACTTCACTCATGTACTTTTCCAAAAAAGATAATATGGAGGCCTGCTGAGCTAAACGGCATTCTGAGTCCATATAATGTTACGTGAGTTGTTACAGAGAATCGCTGCTTGTGTATCAGCTACAGCTGTTGGGTGGCAGCGCCAAGACAGTCGACGACAGCCACACTGGTGTGGGCACTGCTGCAGTTTTTGAAACCTTTTATCAATTGATTTTTTGTCAAGGGATTGCACGTTTCTGAATCATCTCCTTAACTGGAGAATTCTTTCTAGGGTGCACCTGAAGGGACCGGATACACGCTGATGTCTGTAGTGCCCCAAGGGTGCTGGCCTGGGAAGAAGTATATGTGCTTCCCCCTTACACTGCCACCCATTCAAGGGTGTTTTTTGTGTATTACACCCCACTGAACGGGTGTAGCTTATTGTAACACCCATAGTTTAGGGGTGTTCATAAACACCCATTAAAGTAGGGTGTAGTCTTTCCTTACACCCCACGTTTTTAAGGGGTGTTTCTAAACACCCTAAAAGGGTGTTGCCCATGGGACAAAAAAATACACCCTTAAGGGTGTAAAATTTTTTTGCTGTGTAGTCAGCAGTGGCGTAGTCAAGGGGGGGGAGGTTCATACCCTCTCCGAAATGTTTCACTTTTGCTTACGAATATATAGACGCACACAAACAAACACACGCACGAACATACATAAAGTATGGTTGAACGCCTCCCCCCCCCCCCGGAAAAAAAATTTCTGGCTACGCCCCTGGTAGTCAGGGCATTTGCTAAACTAACAAACGAAAAACCTCAGGCCTGCACGGAACCCGCGGCACAGTCACAACGAAACCTGGAACAGCGGTCTTTCTAGAGCCCGCTGTAAACTTTCTTGGGGCGACTACAGCAAGTACAGTTGCAAATACCCACTATGGCATAAGTAATAAGTTTGCGAAATGTTGAAGTACCCACCACACGCCTGTGAAGAATTATGTGCACTTTGTTGAAGCTGCGACAGATTACGATCAATTATGGCATAGCCCTTTGTAATGAAAGCGAAGCTTTAATTCATATCGCTCGTTACACAGTTCGCATTGTGTGATGCCTAGCGTTATTTTACTTTGCTACCACGCTATATAAGTTCTGTAATAGTCTGCTACCACGGTATATCAGATTCCTTGTCGTTCAAGCCAGCTTCTCACGTAGTCAAGTATTACGTTCTTTTCCGCGCGCACTGTGTTTATAAGCTTCACATTAAACAAACAAAAAACGTTGCCTGAGACCGTAACTTGTTACCAATTTAGTGCTGCTAAATTGACTCATAAACGTGATATATTTCAAGATATCATGGCTAATTGTAATGGGAACAAGCCAATGATACTGCCCTTATTTCCCCTTGTTCTAAAATAAATGGTTGGTTTTCAGAATGGAATCTTTTACACAACCACTCCGTGCTACCTGCGTGAAACCTCTGATGCACCTTCAGCTACTCGAATGACAGCTCAAAAGTTCCCAAAGACATTCAGCGCGTCCTTGCAGCGACGAAAATAAGAGTTACCATGAAAACATGAACATGAAAACAACTGTACCCCGCTATTCGACCATACCCATAGCCATGAGTCGTTATAGCACCTGTAGTCGTCACCGTATGCGGCCGAGTGACAATATACAAGAAGACTCATGTTTGAAAATTTGGTTGAAGTGCACCAAAAAACATGGACAAGAAGAAATAGACAGGACAGCGCTTACATTCACAGCTGAAATTTTATTAATCAGAAAAAAATAGTTAAAGCAGATACATGATTCCTCGCGCATGTTTAACAGAGCAGGGAGCAACAAAAGCACTCGTATCGGGATTACCACAAGATATTACAAGCAACACGTGTCTAGATACACGTACTCCATATCATGCAGCACAATTGTGGCTTGACTAACACAGGCATGTCCCCTCTTTCGAATGTGGTGTGATTCTACTATGTCACGAGTCAGCTGATCCTTATGCGAAATATGATTTCGGTTTCTTGAAACACACGATAACATCCGCAGATTTTACAGTCAGCTGCAAGATGCGTAGTGTTTCCTAAGCCGATCATTCACGCATCTTACAGACTGTCCGATGTAGACTTTACCACAAGAAGAATGTATCATATAGACCACCCCCTTTTCGCATTTCACAAACTTGTTTCGGTGTTTAAGTTTTCAAACATGAACGTAAACCAACTGGCTCAACTCTCCATCTCGATACAAGAAGACGTTTCCTAATTTGATTAGTTAGATGAGTTTATGTGTTTGGACGCAATGAATGCGTGACTTCCCTGATTGCATACACAAACAACACCTGGCTGTAGTTGCCCCGGTACAGCACATTCGCCTTCTGCCAGTGTGGGTATCTTGCAAAGACGAACGTCCGCAGCGCATGTGACTCATTTATTTTGCAGTGATCGATCTTATTAGGAGGACGGAAGGACACACATATTTGCGCATTTGGATGGCCTAATAATGATTCCGCATCAAAAACTCTTTCTTAGTATCAATTGTTACACGTATGGTTAGTTTCAGCTGGTGTTAATTGCACAGCCAGCAGAAGCCTTTTCTAATTATCTAAAAATTTCAGATCTCACACGAGCATCAACGGTTACCCGCCTCCTCACGTAGGCGGGGCAACTGCATTCGAGGAAAAATTATCAAGCTGCCCTATTTTTCCATATAATGTAGCCTTTAGATAAAAGGTGTTAGTTATTAACACTTGAACTCAGCCAATCTGCTCCATGTTTGCCGTAGTAAAAAGCATTGTCACAACCCGGAAAAATTTTTCAGACTGAATACCAGCGTACCTCGAGGGCGACCATTTTCAACAAGACGAATTGTTAATTTCGTCGAGCATTGTACTCACGCTGTTCTTCTGGGGCCCTAATTTCCGTTGTCTATCTATGGTAATCTTGGAATGAACTGAATGAGTTGCTAGGCGGCTCTGTCTTCTGTATATGAAAGCGGTAAAGACACGCGCGGAGAAGCAAGGGTCGTTTGACGTCATTCGAAGCCCCCGTGTGAAGGGCAAGGCAGCTGTAACCTAAACACTACCTGGAACGCGCGGGAGGGTGTTCGCATTGTTCGCAGGTGCCTCATCATCCAACATGCGATTTTGATGCTTGTTTTGTGGATGATAATAATGATAATAATAATAATAATAATAATAATAATAATAATAGCTTCTTTATTTCCATCAATGATGGAGGAGACTACGGGTAAGAGTCGCTTAAAACACAAGCAACTTGACAGAGGCCCGCATCCACCTCTACAATGCAGGCAGCGATAGCACACATGTTCAGAAAAACAAATCATGCAGAACACATATTCAGAATACGAACTGTCAAAAAAGAATTTAATACAATTTCATGCAATTCAAACAGTTACACTGGCTACAAAATAAAGAAAGCAAGACATTACTTTTGTTTACTATGTGAGCATATAATTGCCATCGCAATAAACTTTATTGTGATAGCAGTTATATGGACACTCACGGACGAATTTCTTGCCATTGCCGTGACTGTCATGCCCCGGGTATGTATATAAATAACAGCCAAAAAAATCCGAAGAAAAAAAATTCGTAGGGCGCCACCGGGATTCGAACCTGCGAACCCTCGCTCCGCATCCTGCCGCGTTAGACAGCGCTGCCAGGTACCACTTTTTTTTCTTTATTGCCTTCTTGACAACAGGTCAAGATAGTCTAACAATCATACATCATACCCGTTTCATGTGCGTTAATACCTCCAAACAAATATATCACGTCTTCATCACAGTCAGTCGTCTTATACACATCACGTGCTTTGACAAGAATTTCCACGAAGCACTCATGAACAGATGGTACTTTAGCATCACAGTGTCTATAAGCTAACATGTTGCGCCGTACCGAATGTAGACCAAGTAAAAAGATTACATCCAAATGCTGTACAGAAACTTTCAAAGGGCAAAAAGCGAATTCCGTGTGGATTAAGAGGCAGGTATATCTTTGAGGTCCTCTGCAATATGTCCCAAAAGAATATGGCATTATTACAGTCAATAAATACATGCTCAATAGGTTTCTGGCTTATTACAAAGAAAACACATATTTCCCCAGGGTACATAATTCCTCTGTCTTCCAGCCACGTTTTCACAGACAGGGTTCCTGTATGTAGCTTGAAAAAGAAAGTCTTTACGTTAGGCGGTATCCACATGTTCTTAACTCGTTTTAGAACGTCTTGGCCAGGTGCTTTTAAAAACATTAACCTATAAACAGGTACAGGGAACACGCTGTCAATGAGATCCTTCCTAAAGGCGCTTTTTTTCACGTGAGATAAGTAATTCATAGAAAATCTTGCCCTTAGGAATCGATACGACAACACAACTTCGCGGAAGAATGGCGACAAGGAGTGTCGTTCCCCCCCTCTGTGACGATACAAAGAAGTCAGGCATGTGATGGAATAACATTGTTTGAAATAAACAGTGTAGAAAAGCATCTCTTTGATCTCTTATCAGCAAAAAACGTGATACTACTTGGTTGAGAAAGAGATGACATAAAGAAAGCCCTCCTTTCTTAACTCGACGAAACAAATTTGTTCTTGATGTGCACTCCCATGTAGAGTTCCAGATGAAAGTAGCGAATACCCTGTGAATTTTTTTGAATGTTTTTACGCGTACAACTAAGTGCTTGCAAAAGGTACATAATTTTAGCGGCCAGAAAAACGTTACATATTGCTGACCGAGAGAAAATTGATAATTCTCGTCCACCCCATGTTTCAGCAGTCGCCCGCAGTTCCTCTGTTTTGTCAAGCCAAAGCGATTCGCTGTCTTTATATCTGTGCAATGGTACCCCGAGATAACGGCTAGGTGTCGTGAGCCACTGAATATTTCCAAAGGGAGCGGGCGATTAATGCCGCTTTTTTTAAGGCGTTCAAGTCGGATATAGCGGCAGCATTGTAGGATGTGTTTTCAGAGTCTTTTGATCGGGGGACTTTGCCTCCATCGTTTAATCGTGCGCACACTGTATTGATTCCTAAAGGAAAAGAGAAATATGTTTTACGTAAAGTGACAGGATACAGGCCAATCACGTTGATGAACGTGGATTATAAGGTATTAATGAAAGTTCTGGCGAGGAGTTTGCAGGTAGTTATACACAAGTTAGTTGGGCCGCATCAGACGTGCGGCATTAAGGGCAGGAGTATATTCACGAATATTCACGTCGCCAGAAGCATCTTGGAGTTTTGTTATACTGAACTTCTTAATGTGGCCATGTTACAAATAGATCTAGCCAAAGCTTTTGACATGGTGCCACACAATATTCTGTTTAGGCTAATTGAATACGTTGGTCTTGGTTCGGTCATGTGTAAAGGCATTAGAATGGCATACAAAAGCTCAACTACAAATTTAATTGTTAATGCTGAACTTTCACAGCACATACAAGTCCTTTCCTCTGTGCGTCAGGGGTGTCCGTTAAGCCCTTTACTTTTTGCTTCATTTTTAGAACCACTCTGTAGGAAAGTTATGAGCAGCACTGAAATTAAAGGGTTTAGGTTACAGGCTTGTGAAGTGCGTGTTTTGGCTGCCAGGTGCCACTCGTTGCTTCGAAAGCTAACTGCGAGCTTTTACCGCTGGTGGTACGCAGATCACGGAGACGCTTCAATGTGTCCAGAACGACCCACGAGATGGTGAGAAGGGCGCGATTTAAAGCAACACTAATATATTTTGTTTCAACTGCTCTTGAGACGCCCACCAAACAAGTGACCCATTTCTCTAGCCATTCACGATGTAGAGGGCCGGGCAAGCAACCGCCGGGCTTCCAAGCAAACGCCGGACATCGAACACCACACACCGCAGTAGGCGCAAAGGGGTCACTCCACGCGCCGCAGTGTTTAACAAGGAGGCGCTGGCATAGTCGACAAATGCGGCCGGCAAGTTGACTTGTCAAAACGTTGGCTCCAGCGACATTCCCTCTTGCACGATTTCTCAAAGCATCAGTCAGTCCATTACATGTATTTCAGTGACAGTATTAGAGGCTAAGGGCCACAGAGTTTCAAACTGGCTACATGAATTTCCTTGAATAGGGAGGCGCCTATAATTATATTGACATCATTTTAACTACATGCCAAATCTAAAAGATGAACAAACTGTGTAGGCCCAATGAACACGAATTCAAGACTTTCATTAGATGTATTTTCTCGGTGGCAGGCATGCTGTCGACATGACGAATTAGTCTATCGACACTGCACTTATGTCCGCCCAGTGAGCCTTATCGAGAACGGTGTTTGCTCATGTACTCAAGCAAAATTATTACCTCCCCATATAGTCAACCCAAATACTTGTGCCCACCCTTTGTCACTAGGACACCTCAAAAACCGTTCACGGAAACTGGAAATCCATGTGTTAACCCACCACATAGCCACGAAAAACATGTGATGCCCCGATTTGGCCATCTTCGTTTCTTCATCTGATGCAAGGTTGACCTGCTCGATGTTGCTCCCTGCGGCTTCCGTTCGCTGCATGCCACATCAAATGTCTTAGTTTTTCCCGTATTCATACTTGGTACGCCAACCGAGCGAGATAACCACGCACGACCCAACTTGTGATATCGCTGACCGAGTGGCAAGGGTGAGCGTAGAGAAGGTGCTACAAACACCAGTAAACCAGTTCCTGCGCTCCACCCGATTCGAAAATTCACAAGACTCCTGATGGACATTCAGTACCAACATCCACATCTACCTCTCCTCGTTCCAACAGATCTTAGGACGCCCGGCAACCGCAACGAGGGCGCACGTTCCTTGAAACCGAAACTGGCGCTCAGTTTTCGGGGCCAGGCTTGCATGCCAGTAAGGGCACCAGGATACCTTCGTGAAAGCAAAGGTCACGTGTCATGGTTTCTGAATAAGTGAAAGCCGCTCTTGAAGACTATACATATGGTACACTATAGACAGGCATTCAATGAGGGATGAAAGCGTACGTACGTGCTGGCTTCAGTGCTGGTGTGTACGGTCGACGGACCCTTTATAATTCTGCCTGCAGACACGTACTTCAAGTCAGACCGGGGCACATGATAGGGCACGTTTCCTTATGTTCAAAAGAGTCATTCTGTAATGAATTAGCCGTTCGAGAGTTTCGGTCAGCTTATTCGATGCCGAAACTGCCTTTTAACAAATAGGGCGTTGCTACTGAGATTTATGGATTTCCCCCGGGTGACATTTCTTTCTGAATTGCCCTATTTTATTATACAACCGCGAAATATTGCTATGATGGATAGCCCCGTTTGTATCCTTCAAGGTAGGCCCTATACGTCTCATGTATTTTTGGTCCGTTTGAGGTACCGTTTTCACTGTGCCTAAAAGGAATATTCGCATAATCCATACATCATTTTCATTCAAATATTCCGCTCTTTCAACTGAAACAGATTCATTAAAATATGAAAAATAGAATTGTCGCGAAATTTTTACCTTTAGGACCTAATTTTTGAGTTAAACGGCATCTACGAAAATTTGTAGCACGAAAACTGTAAATGCATATTTTCAATTCTGCTTCAGTAGCTGTACGCATTTATGCACAATGCAAGAAAAAATAATCAACGGGCTATCTTGGAATACATGGGAAATAATGGTTCCTAAGTAATAAAAGACAGGGTTTTGAGATAATCGAGTGTAAAAAAAGAAAAACGGCTGAAAAGCGACCACACTTTGTCACAAACACCGTTCAACTATTTTATGTCGTAGCTACACGCTTGGTAATCATTGTCCAAATTAATTTTTCACTTTGCAGCCTCTTGTAATGCTTGCCTTGCTTTTTTGTGAGCTGTCATGCAGCTCTATCCGCAATGTATCGTCGAGAGTGGTCAACGATTTCCAGCAAACCCACTGTAGTTTGGCCAGGCTTCGATCCTAATTATTTCAGAATTTTAGCTCGTGTGATATTACCATCATTAAATGCAAGAACAATATCCGATAACGCAGTCATTAAGACTCTGAACCTAAACAAAAAAAAACAAAGACTGTGCGACGCCATTGCCATTAACTCAACACTTGCACCGGGCAGTCTGCACGCGCTGTTCAGTCTAATTGCATCACAAATAACAGTCATGTCCATTAGAGCATACCCGTTGCCACCCTGCGCGTGATGCACCTCGAAGGACGCTGAAAAGGCTGAGAGGTTCAACGATGAAGCGCTTGCTGGATCAGCGTTCAGCGTCTCAGTAAGCCACTGGCATTTATTCACATTTAGAAGAGAACTGTATGGGCATGGATGGATGGATGGATGAGAAACAAGACGCACGTTAGCGCGAAGCGGGCGACTTCACGTCGGGACCGCCAGGCCAAGCCTGTCGGCCGCGGGACTTGCAGAAGATCTTCTTTACCCTCAGCATCTAAAGTTATCGACAAGCCCGACAAACACTCTGTGTAATGGAGCTGGGAGCTGAAAGTGTTCGAACCGATGAGCTCCGAAAACAATTAAGCCGTGGTCGTCACCTCCGTGCAACAGGCCTCAGGCCTTGCCGACCACCCGACCTTGACCGCTGGATTGGTGGAACCTCACCACTGCTCATTACTTGACTTTATACGCGCAAAAAATTTGCATGCGTATTTTTGAATAAAAAATTATTATGCCTAAGGGCAGACTCTCGAAAAAAAAAATCCACGCATATCCATGGAGTGAATGATGATGAGTGGGCGAAGCTCCGGAGGTTCATCGGTAAAAACCGTGAATCTTTCGGGAATCTTGCCCAGTACATCATTAAAGACGTGACAAACACTGTGTGTATACATTAAGAAATTTTATGTAGTCGTGAGCCGTGATTTTCCGTTTTCGTACTGGAGCCGTGTTTTCTTCGTTGGTCGTGAGCCGTGGTGGTTCCCGTTTACATAAGCCGTGGCTTCCGTTCCGCCTTCATTATAACGGCTTTATGGTCGGTGAAGTGGAGGGATAGGGGTTCATGGATGGGTCGTAGTGGGAAGTTTGCAAAGACGAGATCGATGCAGGTTCCTCGGATGGTTGTGGGTTGCATGTGGTCGATCACTAGATGGCACCGCAGTGGCATCTAGTGATCATTCTGAGACCTAGACGTGGCTGCGACGCTTATTCTTCATCGTCATCAGCGTCATCGTTATGACGCATAGTGGGTACATTCCATGTACTGTGCCGTGATGGCAGCGTCATCGTCATCGCACAGGGGTGGATGCGACAACGACAACGACGCGGCACTAGCCTATGCCTTAAGGAGCTTCGCCCCTAAAGACAAGTGTGAATATAAAGCGGCACAGTGCCTTCGGAATGCCTTAGAAGTTACTTGACAATTTCCTATACACAGGTGACTCTACACAAGCATTCTGGCTTTCGTACATGAAGTTTTTAGATGCGAAGCATCTTATGCTCGGGGCTCTGTCCGTCCCTCCCGCGTCCTGCGTCCCCCGTCCGCCGACCCGCGTCCCCCCGTCCGCCGTCCCGCGTCCGGCCACTTTCATTAAGTAGGGAAGCACCCATTATGCGAACCAGAACACTGTGGTAATATGAAGGCCGTCAACCACTATCACAGTCATCAGAGTCATGGCCGAGAGCACAGAGAGGCTGCTTAGCAGTGGCTAGGCAGGTGGTGTCTGTCGCCCAGGTTGACCCCATTCCTTGATCTTGCTTGCATGTGTTTGGAGAGGGCTTAGTCCGTCCCTCCTTCCCGCATCCCACACCACCACAGCGCATGCGGGTCCCCTCCCCCCTCTCTCTCCTACGCTCACCCCCTTTCTCTCGTCTAGGAATCCTCTACTCTACGGAGCGGTCCCACACCCCCCTACAGCGCATGCGCGTCCCCTTATCCTCTCCTACGCTCACACCCATTCTCTACTCTAGGAATCCTCATCTCTACGGAGCGGCTCCCGCGTCCCACACCCCCCACAGCACATGCACGTCCCCTCCCCCCTTTCTCTCCTCTCCTACGGTCCCCCCCGTCCTGTCCTCTAAGAATCCTCTACGGAGCGGCGCGCACGACAGGTGGTGTGACAGCTGCATACTCCGCTGGGGGGCGCCACGGTAGTTCCGCGGTATGAAAATGACGGAGCGCGCGCGCCTCATTCTCCTGTGCAGCGCCGCGATGAGCGCCCGGACCGCTGCCGTGAAACGAGAGCGGCGACGTTCCTGCCGCCCAAGCTGATTATCTCCCCGCTGCTTCGCATCCACACATGGTTCCCTTTAGCGGGAAGATGGGGAAGTTTTTTTTAGAGAAATAGACCGTAAGCACAGAGCGCATACGAGGGACTTGCCCTAGGGTGCGTTTTCACTTACTACTTGATTTCGGCAAGAGCCACGAAAAATGCTGTTTAAGAAAAGCACGAATAAGGAAAACATGCACAAAGAGACACCCTTCAAAATTGCAAAGAAAGAAAAAGTGATCTTTTTTTCAAATTTTGGCCTACCCTGTGCCCTTAAACGATGCTTGGGCGTTAACAGTGTAAAATACAATGTCAAAAACACATATTTACCGAAATATTAGCTGATTCTGCGGAAAATTGAAGTCACTTCAATACCTTGACAATGCTTCTCGAATTGAAATCCAGATTCAGAATTTCGGCGTGCAAGCAGTTACGATAAAGAATATTGAAAACATTTTCTGTGAGTAAATAGTGTAAAAAGCACTACCACAGACACGTTTGTCGAAATATTAGCTGACTCTGTGGGAGTCTTTAGTTGCTGCAATGTCTTTAGAAGGCTCTTCATATTAAGGCGAAAGCCTTTAATGCCTCATGCTCACGTCCGTCCGGCGTCCGTCCGTCCGGTGTCCGTCCGGCGTCCGTCCGTCCGTCCGTCCACACCCCCCACTGCGCATGCGCCAACCTTTAAAAAAATAAAAAACCTCCTCTCCACCTCTCTCTCCTCTAGGCATCCCTCCCTGTGGAGGCCACACCCTCACTGCGCATGCGCGTCCCCTCCCTCTCTCCCCTCCTACGCTCCCCCTTTCTTCCCTCCTACGCCCCCCCTCTCTCCTCAAGGTATCCCTGCCCGCGGCGTCCACACCCCCACTGCGCATTCGCGTCTTCCCCTCTCCTACGCTCCCCCCCTCTCTCGCCTCGCGACGCCGACGCAGGCAGCGTCTGCTAGCAAGTTTCTTGGTCGAAAAAACTGATTGCTCGCGCTGCAAAACCGTTCACTGGCCACCCCGTATATATGGCAATGGATCTTGACCTGCAAGGTGGTGCCGGTGGGAGATTTCTCCTGTGCGTTGTCCAACGATAAAAAATTTGCAGCGTGCGCGTTAACTAAAAGCGGACTGCGGGTCTCTGTGTCCAGTCGGAGTCTTCTGTCTCTCATTGCCCATTAGCAGCGATTGGGATGTTCCAGTAGGAAACACCGGTCCATCACTGCGTGCTTTGCGCCCCCCAGGTTTCTCTCTTGTGCAAGGCTGCGAAGAACGCCAGCGTCAACGCCGCCGCCAGTGTAAGCGTTAGCGCCCGCTGCTTCGCGTCTACACATGGTTCCCTTTAGCGGGAGATGGTGTAATCTTTAAGGCGAAAGTCTTTAATGTCTCATGCTCATGTCCGTCCGGTGTCCGTCCGACCTCCGTCCGGCGTCCGTCCGTCCATCCATCCGTCTGTCCGTCCGTCCGTCCATCCGTCCATGTCCGTCCATCCGAGCTCTGGCACGGAGCCAGGTGGCCGCCGGGATGCGCAGACGGACGCCGGTCGCGTCGGACTCTATAGCGCTCGCGCTTTGCTTGCGTAGCGTCGCTGTGCCCAGAGTTTGCAATCATTTTGACCGACGCCGTCTCAATGGACCCAGGCGTTCACGGAATACACTTTCCAATTTACAAAGGGTCCGTCAATTTAAGAGCTGGAACGCGGATGGCGTTTGCACGATGCGCAAAGCGCGAGAAAATACTAACGCATGCGAACGGAGGAAGATGAGTCTCGCGTCTCGCTGCGATTCGCGGTAAAAAATTAAAGAAAACACGCACCCATTCGGTTTGTGTCTTATCCCACTGAGAGTGTAAAAGAAAAAAGACATGGCATAATCAGTGGAATGGCCACACGCTTTCGCCGAACACACTTTGGAATGTAAAAAGTGTCCTTCAATTTTTTTTAATGTAAATTGACAATGCTGGTGTCCGATTTTAATACGCACTGGTTCACCTTCATGGCTGAAATTATTACGTGACAACGCATTGGCACGTGAATTCTCGGTCATACTGTACGCTAGCAGTTTCTGTGTACACTACGTGAGGTGTCCTTGCTTCTTCGTGACTTAGGTGAAACTCTGCTGTGAGGAAATCTGGAGACAAAGAGATGATACGCACTCAAGAGAATTATTATTTTCGAAAGTGATTCACGAAAAATTAACTTCTCTGTATTTTGGATTTTAAGGAACAATTTTTGCAAGATTTAGTCCGGAGGAGTAGCCATTACCGAATGTTTTACGACTACGGTCGCTCATTATGAAGTTAATGCAGATATCACCGAGTAGGTCCAATGACACGAGCAGATGCTGACTCTCAATTCAAGTTTATTTTGAATAGCAAGAAGAAAACTAGAAAGAACGTAAACCCGGCAAAATCACTAACATGCCAAGCCACAAGATTAGCCCATTCTTCATTCACAAAATGAAAAAAAAATATTTACAAATATACAAGGCGACGTGTTTTCGTAACACAGTCTCATCTTGTGCAGTTACACGTGTTTAGCAGGTAATCGAAATTCGGAAAGAGAGGGAGTGTAATAGAACCGCTACTTGGTCACGAGTGCTACGAGAACTACGTCATAAACACCAGCCATCTTACCCAGTTACCATGTTAGCGCAGAGTGCGGTCGTAATAAAGTGCAATAAAATGTTGCGCTTGACTGCTCGCACACTCAAACTGCAGTTTAGATCAAAGTATATGAGCATTTTTTCTAAAGCACAGCGTAAACTAAAAGCTGCCGTAATGGATCCTCTGATTTTTAAAACAAAATTATATAGTGCTATGCTCTTAAAGGGAAAGACGGTAGCATAAAAAATGTTGAAGCTCCGCACTAGGGGAGCGAGGACTGATGCAGTTGCGGATCTGGTGGCGTTCCCCTTCTCCTCATCCCTAACTTCCCTATTTATTCACTCTCTATTCCTTCTTTTTCTCGGTCTTTCCACCTTCCCTTCTTTCGCTTCCATTTCATTCTCCCTGTCTCTGTATTTCCTGCGTCATCTTTCTATCTCGTTCTCTAGCTTTCTATATCTTCCGCTCTCTTTCATTGATTCTTTCTCATTTTTACCATCTTTTTCTCCCTGCCTTTCGTTCTCTCTGTTTCTTGCTCTTTCTTTTATGCCTTACTTTCTCCCCCTTCTCCTTTACCTCATATATGTCCTCCAGTCTCTCACTGTCACTTCCCACACCCTTGTGATAATGTACTACACAAGCCTAAGCTGAGCTCTGCTGGCGTACCTAGATTGCCGAGTGATGAAGACGTTGGCCTTCGGATGGTGTGCACGCGGGTTCGAATCTGGCCTTACTAAAAATTTGTTTCCCTTAGGATTTCTCTTTCTCTACCTTTAATTCTCTATCTGCCTCGTTTTCTTTGTTTATCTTTCGACTTGTCGTCTCACCCATCATAATTATTGTATCTTGCGCCGGAGAAATCGGCGCTGCTGAAGCAGCAAAACAAGATGTACACGACGACGACAATGAAGAAGAAGACGAAAAGAGCGAGGGCTAGTTCATGATGACTAGGTGGTGATGATACTGTCATTGTACACCGCACAATCTACGGCGAACCTGGAACCTTGAAAGTTTTAACACAGATCTTCTAAGGGGATGCTAAAAACTTTCAAATGTTTTGTTACTTGCTGTTCAATGCCGATGGCCTTCTCGGCAACGACATGACTACAAATTGTTACGATTACCCTTCATCCTTCTGCCCATCTTCATATCCCCGGAGGCTGTTCTGTAATATTGCTCGGCATAGCCCAGTCGAAAGCGAGAGAAAGAAAGGAACATCAAGGTTGAGACAAATTCCGGATCACATTCTACATATTTCCTGTTTATTTCTCATGACATTCACTCCAAGAATCACTGGGATCTACATAATCTTTATTCTTCGACATTATGTCTAACCGTAGTCGGAAGACCCTCGACAGATTGACATAACAGCTCGGATGATCCCGAGTAAAATGAAGTTAAAGGGGCTTTGAAATAAAAACGGATTCAGCGGGAGAACGAAAATGGATGAATTCCGTTTATTCAGCGAAGAAACGGAAATGAGAAAATAGAGAATAAATAAAGGTAGCCAAAGATGCCTTTCGAAAGGCCTGTAGCGCTCGTACTGCTTTGCTAGTGCACGCCTATTTCGTCGTCGACTTTCAACTATGCACAGTATTCAGGGATTCAAACGTAACATAATTTTTTTTAGTATAACGACAGGTATGCAGAATATCTCAAGATAACCACGTCATGTCGCGAAGAATCTGGTCTGTAAAAATAATCTTCGCTCTGATCTGCGCGTCGGAGTCGAAGTTACGCCGATACGACCTGAACTGAGGACGGTGCGTTACTTAGCCTTAAATTGAGCCGTTTGAATCTGTCCGTACTGTACCTCAGTTCCCTGCTATTTCCATAGTCTTTGATCTAACTTCCTCATCGAACAGACCCATCCCAGCGCACTCTTCCACCCCATCCCGATGCCATCAGTTCTCTCGCTCAAAACGTGCTTCTTAAAACCCGACACTATTTATTTATGATCCTTCATTCTGCCACAAGTATCCGCAATTTATTTAGGAGCCCTAACTGTATTGCTGTTTTCTTCAAGGGAAATCTTCACTTCCCTGTAAGTATATTGTGCTATTCAGTTATTGTCCTCATATTCGTGCTTTTTCTTCATGCATTGTTTTATTGGTCGTAATCTTATTGTAGCTAATCCATCTTCAAGATGTCGAGTGTCCATATTCAACTTCACGCGGTGCATTGGTATTTAAAATCAAGCTGCTCACGTTGTTTTCAAGTGAAGAAGGCAATACCGCTGTAACAACATTCAGAACAGGATGAACTTTTTTTGTGCAGTTCCTGCAGTTGTGTGTAAACGACAGTAAAATAAATGAAGGGCCGCAGAGTAGGATATGCTGAATCCGTAGGCATCATTTAACATGTGTACATCGACCGCAGCATTCTTTCATCCGCGAATTATGCTGGTAAAGTGACTATTTAGCTCATCAGTAATTTTGTCCTTTTAGAAAACTAGCATATTTGTACATATTTACGGAAATAAATATTGTTACGAGGCAATAGACAGGTTTATTTGGGCGTCAGCAGCATCTCTGCGGACGCAGCCTGCCAGCCATTCCCAATGGCAGGCTGCGTACACAGAGCTGTTGCGGACGCTCAAATAAATCTGTCTATTGTGCATGAGCCCACCGTTGCGGTCGAAGAAACACAGAAGAAGAACGAATGCCGCGCGACGTGCTGGCCGCGATTTGGTGGCATAGTTACTTGCAAATAATTGTAAATATGCTCGCTTCTGTCTCTTTTGTGTATTCGTGATCTTTGTGACAATATCAACGGAGGGTAGTGCTGTCGCGTTTGTTGGTGATGGCCACATTCTAACGGTGTAAATAATTTCTTTAGCGTAAGATACCTTGTTGCGTCAAGTGAGTAAAGGTTAGTTGACCACATTGTCCCGTTTTATGAATGTCCCGCCGATATCGAGGGTGCGCAAGTACGCGAAAAAAAAAATAAACGATGTGGTCGAGTAGTAAGCATCACAAATTTCATCATCCCTAAGAAAAGCATTACCTTGCTTTTATTCGAAAGTCCTCCTTTAAATGTGTAAGCGCGTCTATGCCGACTTATGGAGAAATATTTGTGTCCATCGCTCTTGCACGTAAGGCGAATTGATATACGGAAAGAAATGTGTAAAAAAAGATAGGGCAGCCTCGCACTGGGGGTCGCCGAACCTAGTGCGGAGCTGGGCAGCCTTCTTTGTTTCTCTCCGGTTTTTTCTTTCTTTCTTTCTTTCTTTCTTTCTTTCTTTCTTTCTTTCTTTCTTTCTTTCTTTCTTTCTTTCTTTCTTTCTTTCTTTCTTTCTTTCTTTCTTTCTTTCTTTCTTTCTTTCTTTTTTTTATCCTTTTTCGTTTTTTTTCTGTCTTTTTTTATCTTTATCTATTTCTTCCTCTATCTATCTCTTTCTTGCCCTTCCAATTTTCATCATATTTGTCCCTTTCTCTCTCTTTCTTGTTCGCGCTTGCTTCATTGCTTTTTTCTATTCTTATACGTGGTTTTGCCTACGTTACGCGTAGTGTCCTAGTTGTTCTTTTTTTTTTTTGCTAATGATAATAAGTCATCATGATCAACTGGCTCGAAGAACAAGAGAAAGAAGACTTCTGCATAGCGCGAGCGCGTTGAATATGCTACACATGGCGTACGCCAAGCGACGATGACAGCGTACTACAGCATACGAGAGCCGGGCCCCTTAAGTGCTCCGCACTTAATAGGTAATCTTGGAGGGGGGCGGTTTTCACACCCAGCGCCCCACTCTCACAAGCCGAGTGTCTTACTCTCTAGGGTACACACCCACGCTTGCAGAGCGTCAGTATATCTGAACCACATGAATGGGTCGAGCCGACGTTAAAAAAAGTGATGTGAAAGGAGAGCTCCTTCTATCAGAGCTTTTAAATGCGAATGCATTTCATAGTCGGGCTATGTCAGGCATCCGGCGTTTTGCGGCGTTGGCGTTGTCCGCGGAGGAGGAGGAGGAGGATAGGTTGAGGAGGTGAGCGCCGGCAGGTGTTAGATGTGAAGCATCTTACGGCGAAGCTTAATCCGGTGGTGGTGGTGTGCGGCGTGACCACCCTTACTGCGCATGCGCAAACCCTTTCAAATAAAAAATAAAAAAAACCTCCTCTCTCCCTCTCTCTTCTCTAGGCATCCCTCCCCGCGGCAACCACACCCTCACTGCGCATGCGCCTCCCCTCCTCTCTCCCCTGCTACGCTCCCCCCCCTCTCCTCTAGGCATCCCTGCCCGCGGCGTCCACACTCCCACTGCGCATGCGCGTCCCACCTCTCTCCTCTCCTACGCTCCCCCCTCTCTTCTCTGGGCATCTCTGCCCGCAGCGTCCACACTCCCACTGCGCATGCGCGCCCCCCTCTCTCTCCTCTCCTACGCTCCCCCCCTCTCTCGCCTCGCGACGCCGACACAGGCAGCGTCTGCTAGCGAGTTTCTTGGTTGAAAAAACCGACTGCTCGCGCTGCACAACCGTTCACTGGCCACCCCGTATATATGGCAATGGATCTTGACCTCCAAGGTGGTGCCGGTGGGAGATTTCTCCTGTGCGTTGTTGAACAATAAAAAATTGGCAGCGTGCGCGTTACCTAAAAGCGGACTGCGAGTCCAGTCGGAGTCTTCTGTCTCTCATTGCACATTAGCAGCGATTGGCATGTTCCAGTAGGAAACACCGCTCCATCGCTGCGTGCTTTACGCATCCCCAGTTTTAAATGCGAATGCATTTCTTAGTCAGGGCTATGTCAGGCATCTGGCGTTGGCGTTGTCCGCGGCGGCCTCGGCAGGTGTTATAATGAGTGGAGAAGAGGAGCGCGCTCTGGTACGTGAGGGCGCTCGCATCGCGGGAGCTCGGCGGAGCTATATATGAAAAAATAAATTTAAAAAAAAGAAGGAAAAAGAAAAAAAGAACAAAACAATTTAAAAAAAATTAAAAAAAGGAGAAAAAAAACAGAAGAAAAGCAAAAAAAAAAAGAAACAGGTGCTGCGCCGTGCTCCCGACCGGGCTGCAGAAATTAGGCGCCTTTTCCTTCTTCGAACCACAACCACCATATATAAATGGAGTGAAGCGCGCGCGAAATGCATTCGTATTTCCTCACGATTCCCTTCGGGGAGGTGGGGGGCATTTTTGTAGCATTAGCTACACTGGCCTAGCCAAACCCGTTTCGCGCGGCACATCAAGAGCCGTGCTGCGCATGCGCGAGGATCAGTGATGTCACACAACTGGCGGACCGGAGCCAGCATCTCCCGCGCACTCCGCAGCCGCCGCGCGCTACTCACCGCCGCTGGTCTGCGCATTCCAGAGGAGTGACGTCGTAGCCGTGGTAGACGCACTGGCGCCGACGCGCGCGCGCAGCTATTCGCCTTCGCTGTGCAGTCGCCGTCTGACACTGCGATGGAGCCGCTCCGCTTCTGACTGGCGTTTGCCAGTGTGGTATAGCCATGGAGAAGGAGAGCGCAAATGCTGCTCAACGGCGCAGAAGAGCGGAGAAGCGTGACTCATCGGATCCCGAAGTAGTTGCCTGGCAATTAGCGGTTGAGGGTAGGAAGAATGAACAGAATACTGTGTTGGGGCCATAGAGACGGCAGCGTGTTACTTCACTAATCACTAAGCCGTCTTTGCGGCAATAGAGAAGCAACCTGACGTTGAGCAAAAATATACATGTGCCACATAATACGTATACCGTGTTTGTGTGTCGTTGGAGCAGCAGTAAGCATGATAATCAAGCTAATCCTAGACAATCTAGACAATCAGGAAAGCTAAGAATAATCAGCTGAACCTTTGCTAACGCTACGTATATCCTGGCATAAGCCGAGCTAAGCCACTGCAACATTTTTTTTTGTAGTGCTAACTCGTGGTGATGTAGTAAAAGAGTCACTCTAGGGCATGATGCGATACCGACATGTAAGATTGAACGCATCAGGAAAATTCGGACGTTGCGGAAACTTAATACCACACACGCATATCGGTGATCATGGGATCTGCCTTCACTGCGGCCGTTCCTGGCGATGACGAATGCTAAAAAAGAAGGTGAAAGAGGCCGTACCGGTGCTGCCCGACACTGATGTTCCTCGGAAGGGCGCAACCATAAAGACCTTATGGGGATAGCGGAGGTGTGGCTCACACTAAGCCAGAGCTATAGCGATGCGTGGCTTTTATGAATTGCGAGAGCATGAGCTCCGTTGTTCCTTCTTTTCGCGTTATCTTAGCAGAGCCGGCAGGCAAGCGTGAGAGGGGATTTGTGGAATGTGCAATCTTCACGGGTAAGCGAGAACGCAGACAACCAACGAATTGGGCTGGGCCTTCCTGTGGGCGTATCACGTTCCTAGATCCCATCTTACGGAGAGCAATTCATCTGGACGTGCTCACTCGGTGTCCGCGCACCGAACACGCTGTTAGATCAATCCTTGCTTGCACGACCGATGTGCCCCGCTCGCTTACGCAGGAAATGAAAGTGAGGGTCCATTTTTCTAGACAACGCCTGCAGAAACAAAACAAGTAGAGAAGTTAGATGCACGAACCATATACTCGAAAAAAAGAGTGAGGCATTATTAGGCTTATGGCCACTGAGTCCTAGAAGGAATTAAATAGCCTTTTTCACCCAGAGCGAGATCCCGGACGACAACATTCAGCTGGAAGTTAACATACTTCCATAAGCAGGATATCTTTGTAATGTTTCTTTTTTTATAAAAATGCAAGATACATTTCTCAAAAGTAATGTTACCTGCCAAAAACTAAGAGGGCTAAATTGGACTTGCTTGAATGAAAAGACAGTTTTTCAGCAAAGTGTCTATACCGAGCACTAGCTTTCTCGGTGACCGTTGCTATATGTACAAATATATTCCGTAAATAATATTGTGTCTGAAACCAACGTGACAATATCTTCTCAGAAGGGCGCTGACTTAAAGTGTACGTATATTAAAGGGAACCAAGAACGAGAAAATACAGACTCACTGTCACGAAGCTAAAGGCGCTTCGCTTTAGTGCAGGAAAATGTTCACTAGTTACTGAAAGACACGATGGCCGTTCCTTTACGAACAAGACGGACACATATATTTACAGCGCACAAGGACAGACAGCGGACAAGAATAAATTATGGAACGCGCAAAGTAAAAAGAGAGCGTAAATCACACAAGGCAATAAGTTTACAAGGAAAGAGTTCATCCGTTGTCGTAAGAAGTCACGGACACGGTTGGAGCAGGCTCAAGTGCGGGTGGTGATGGCTTGCGATGGGCGGGCACTGCAGACGCGAGAGACGACTCCAGACGCGGCGGTGGACGCCGGACCCGGTGGAGGTCATTGGCCGGACGCCCTTTCGGCGTTCGCCAGCCAATGTTTGCCGGTGGTCGCGGAGTCGCAGGAGGGCTTCAATCTTGCGTCCTTGCGACGATCCCAAGACGCCGAAACCGGGTAGAAGCTTGACCTGGTGCCAGGTGGGAAGCTGCAGTGAGCATCAGCCAGGTACGCGGCTGGCCGCTACTCCCGCGCCCTGGACACCGTCTTCTCCCGGCCACGTCTGCCCTGCAACTCCGTTCTTCGCTAGATTCTCTCCTTCCGAGCCAGCGTGGATGGTGCTCATTGGTCGAGTACCTCTCCAGCCACGTGCAGCAGGCGCAGAGTGTCATCTTCGTCGTCGTCTTCTAAAAGTCGCCACTCCACTTCGCTCGCGCACATCATCACAAACAAAGCAGGTGGAGCCACTGCACACGTTTATAGTCCTGTTCGACGAAGAAAGAAGCACGTACAGAGGAAGAATGAGTCCTAGTAAGCGGGCTAAATATTGCTCATCGGTAAAAAAAAAAAAAGGCCTTAAAGTTTCCAGCGCGATGACACCGTTGTGTCCAATGAATTCAGAAGTCAACACAAACACACCGGGACGTTAGGTTTTGTTTTGTAGCTTCTCGGCTAAACTATGCCAACCGATCATGGCTACGAAAGATTGGCAACTTTGCGCACTGGGTTCTGCTTCACTCCCACAACACGTGCGCCAATTAGTCCGGCGTGACAAAGTGTCGTGGGTCACGTAACAGCTAATCACGGGACTAAAATCCCGCATCACGTAACAAGTAGGCACGTCATATGTCTTGCCAAGTCTACCCACACTTATTACAACTAGCAAAACTTAGCATCTCTTGCAAAAGCTTGGCATTATTAGCATACGCTAGCTAGGACGAACACTAATTCCGCCGCTGTTTCCAACCTTACGTCATTAGTGCAAGCTGCGAATTTTTATTGCAATAGCAATTATATGGACACTCTCGGCTGGCTTTTTGCCGTCGGCGTCGCCGTTGGCCGCCGCCGTCATCCCCCGTATATGTATATATATAACCGGCCCCGCCCGTCGTTTGTGAGCGTGAAAAGACGCGAGGGGGGGGGGTCCCTCGAGCGACCTTCGATTTTACGAGCGCGGTCGTCGCGGGCGCGAGCGTTATCTCCCCTTCTCGGCGGCCGACAGCGGGGGGCCGGTGTACCCTTCTACGTGCTGTGCTCTCAACGCGAAGAGAATGTGGTGAGCAGTGTCCCTGGAGCGGCCGTATGCTCTTAAAGCAGCGTTTTCTAGAGTTGCGTGAGATCGGATCCATAAGAGTTAGCTGCCAGCCTCACTTCGTATAACATTACAATTTGTTGCTATCGCATTCATTGCTTCACCCTTGCGGTGAAACTGTGACTTTTTTATTTATTTTTTTATTTTTTTCGATGTGGTAAGTCGAGTGCAATAAAAAAAAACACAGACCCAGCCAACTAGAAGTGCCATCGAACTACACAGTTTTTTTTTTATCATTGCGCTTTTCCTGCATATGACCACCCGCGGAGAGGCAGGGCACACGTTAAATCAACTAAACTTTTCCTAAGCAGTGAACGTGTAGTCCCGCATATTGCAAAGGAAATTCAATAGATAAAAATAATATTACAAAGCCCTTCTGAATCCAGGCGCAAACTCGCGAAAGTGGTGCACGCCATCTCCTTTCGATTCCTCATAAATATTCGTCCAAATAAAAGATATCTCGTAGAGATATTACCACGGGTATAATGAAAGAAAGAAGTGGAAGTTTTAAGGGCTCGTTTTTTTTCTTAAACACAATATTAATGATTCCTAACAGACAGTGATGCCAAGGATAGTATAGGGGGGTGTTATTAGTAGTAAATGTAATGTAAATGTAAAGAAAGAATAGTGGAAGAAAAGATAACTTGCCGTGGGCAGGGCCCGAACCTGCAACCTTCGGATAACGCGTCCAGGTATAACACAGGTATAATGAGTTGGTTTAATTTTTGCTGACAATGATAATGTGTTGTTTGGTTTCTTCCAACTAGTCTCAGTCGTACTAAAAATGAGCGAACTTCCTCAACCATAATGTTAAATCTTAAGCGCGAGAACTACACAGCGGGCAAGAGGACGACGAGAACTCGCCGTTCCCCTGTCCGCTGTGTGGTTTTCGCGCTAAAGTGTTAACATTACGGAATACCAACTAGACCGCTTTCACACCTTGCTTCCCTCGACCGTCTCAAGTTTCTCTGTGTCACTGAAATCAGGAAGAAAGAAGATTGTGATGTCTAAGAAAACTGTGGTGTCGTAGATAAGGAACAGACACAGGGAGTCGTATAGAAAGTCTGCAGAAAAGGACACGGCAAGAAGAGCTGCACTATGAAACTTAAGAAGAAATCGAGGAATAAGGGGGCTACTGTAGAAGGGAATTCGGACAAGATTATCCATTTGCCGTTGATAAGTTTGTTATGACGACCCGGATATATTTTCTATCATCACGGTGGCTGCTGTTGTGGGAACAGACATTCTTCATAGGAACCGAGGCGACGTGCTACGCTTGTTGGCATCGCAGCACGACAACAAGCCCTATACAAAAACACGTAGGCGGTACGGACACAAAGCTCCGAGAACGCGCCGAGCCGTCGAGATGTGGCGACAGCTTGGCAATTGTTCCGGCTCCCCGGTCTCGGCTGTTCGCTAATTATTTCCCGTATTTCTTCGAGCCCGACCATGATGGATTCTGGGTTTAGCGCAGCGCTGGCATTTCAGGCATTAGGCTATGCTCCGTAGCATAGGGGCTGAAAGCGAGTTCTAGACAGTGCATCGAAGCAGTAGTTAAGGCTTGTACTTTATAATATTGTTTATACGCCGCCTAATAATAAAACATTACACAAAGATTCTAACGAGCATCTGTAAACCGTCGTTACAGACACCTATTACCTTTGAATTTAAATATTTCTAATTTATCTTAGGCTTATCAGAAATTCACTAGGGGCCTCCTATCAACGACGGGCCACCAACTTTTATCTGGGGCGTTTACATAGGATCTCCATTCGAAGCACCTTTTTTTTACACCTGCTAGGAAATCTAGTTTTAATGGAACACGTTAATGTGTTTTCTGAAGGCATTACAAATGACGATAACAGATTAATCGGATAAGATCCCATGTGGCTCATATTTGGACAGGGAAGGGTGAGCAAGACACCCTCAGACTCGTGAAAAGCCTGGTCATCATCAGAGTAATGTACTCGCTACCTCCCCATGAATAAGGTGGAAAAACAAAAGGCTGATCAAATAATAAGGATGTAATATAAGACAGCCATGAAGTTGGTTAAGCTCAACTTCAAATGAGAAACTTCTATACATTGGCATCCACAATTCATTTCATGATTAAACTTAAGGCGCACGAAATAACATGGACGAAGAAAAGAGACGACAGGACGATGCGCTTACTTCCAACAGAATGTTTATTACACAGAAGTTGAACATATGGTTTCACCAGAGCGCGCAGGCGCTTGAAGATCTGGTTTTACCGACGAAGCAAAAAAGTTTTGCATTGATACCTGGGGTGGGAACACAAGACTGTGGAAAGGGGAAAAACACTACACGTTGACACGCGCGGAGCCACGCCGCTGCGCTTTGTTCAGAAAACCAATCTCTTTTTGCGTTAGGTCTACGGATGGCGTGCTGATACAAGTTGCTCCCGCTTTCGCGATTTCGAGGGCCTCGATTATCTCTCGGGTTGTCTTATTGTTGCTAGTGCCGATGATGATGCAGTTAACAAGTGAAGGTGCACAACCGCAAGCTCTGCAATGCTGACTGAGATGGCCTGCTGCAATATTCTGAGAAGCGTTATGATGCTCGCGAAGTCTGTTATTTAGGCACCGGCCGGTTTGTCCAATGTATCTCTTTCCGCAAGATAGTGGGAAAGAGTACACGACGCCTTTCCTACATGCAACGAATGGGCTTCTATGTTTTGTGGCACATGCAAAGCGGTCCGAATTGCATGTGCCGTGTTTTTTCGTGCGCCTTAAGTTTCACCATGTATCGCCACCAACAAGCCCATTCTTACATTTTTTCATTTCATGAACTGGCTGAGGTCCAACTCATAGTGCAGAGGAGCAGGGCTGTTCGCGAGCCGGCAGGGCTGTTCCTTGTAAAGGCGACCTTACAGAATGCAGATGAACACACCAAAGCACCAAAGAGCTAGCCTGTGGTGGTGGTTGTCGTAAACAGAAGAGATGAAATCACGGCACATGCTCCGATTTTTCGAGCAACGAGTATAGAAACAGAAGAGATAGCCATTGGCTTAGCTGTAAGGGAAGCCATGGAGCACAATGCTCCGCTGACAATTATCACAGACTCTCAAGGACGCGTGTAGATATTATCAGAAGGAAAAAGTCGGCGCCAAAGCACACCGGATACTTACCGAAAGAAGCGGACTACTGGAGATTAGCTATACACAACAATACGTTGGGCCCCGGGACACGAGGGTGTTACTGGGAAACTCTATGCAGCTGACGCAACTCGAGGTTTCACAAATTACTGAGCTGCCGACGGCGACATCGTGGAGGACCCGATACACATCGATCCCAGTTATAAAGCGACCAATCCCAGTTACACACAAGAATCTTTGAGCTGTGGATTCTGCTGCGTTGTGTATGTTCCCAAACGGACACGTATACAAACATCCGAAGATTACGTGCGTACTACCCACAGCAGAGAAAGACCGTGGTGTGGGAGCACACCGACGCTCTAGCACATCACATGGGAATGCACACGGAAGTGCAAGTACAGGATAACGTTAGATTGAGGTGGGGCTGAAAGGAAGGCGAAGCCCAGTGGTGCCACGGAATAGGTGACCGACCACACGACGTTGGCCCTTTTTGAGAGGCCTTTTGTGTAAAGAAACCTATGTTTTAGATGTGAAGCATCTTATGGCGAACCTTAATCCGGTGGTGGTGTGCGGCGTGACCACCCCTTACTGCGCATGCGCAAATAGTTAAAAAATATAAAAATAAAAACCTCCTCTCCCCCCTCTCTCTCCTCTAGACATCCCTCCGCGCGGCCACCACACCCACACTGCGCATGCGCCTCCCTTCCTCTCTCCCCTCTTACACTCCCCCCTCTCTCCATCCCTGCCCGCGGCGTCTAACTCCCCCCTGCGCATGCGCGTCCCCCCTCTCTCTCCTCTCCTACGCTCCCCCCTCTCTCCTCTACGCCTTCCTGCCCACGGCGCTCACACTCCCACTGCGCATGCGTGTCACCCCCCTCTCTCTCCTCTCCTACGCTCCTCCCTCTCTCGCCTCGCGACGCCGACGCAGGCAGCGTCTGCTAGCGAGTTTCTTGGTTGAAAAAACCGACTGCTCGCGCTGCACAACCGTTCACTGGCCATCCCGTATATATAGCAATGGATCTTGACCTCCAAGGTGGTGCCGGTGGGAGATTTCTCCTGTGCGTTGTTGAACAATAAAATTCGCAGCGTGCGCGTTAACTAAAAGCGGAGTGCGGGTCTCTGTGTCAAGTCGGAGTCTTCTGTCTCTCATTGCCCATTAGCAGCGATTGGCATGTTCCAGTAGGAAAAACTGCTCCATCACTGCCTGCTTTGCGCCTCCCCAGTTTTCTCTCCTGCGCAACGCTGCGATGAGCGCCAGCGTCAACGCCGCCGCCAGTGCAAGCGTTAGCGCCCGCTGCTTCACATCTACACATGGTTCCCTTTAGCGGGAGATGGTGTAATTTTTTTATTTTTTCTTGGCATTGCAGCTAAGGCTACAGAGCCATACCGCGCGTATCCTACCGCTAATGAATGTAGTCCTACAATTGTGACCTTATATCTACGTGATATATAAAAAAATACTTCCATCATTTCTTGCATGTAGCGCTTTGACACAGGACGCAACTCACACCAGTAAGATATTCGTATTTGTTTTAATTTATTCGTTGTCACTTCGCGTTTTTGAACGCGTGAGCATGCCGTGCCTTTTAGGTGTACCTCGAACGCCAAGCGGCGTCTGCGTCGATATGAAACGCTGATCGCGCACAGCCATCACTTTCCACAGCGGTACGGAACGCATGACATACCGGACTACTTCGCGTAGTAATACATGTCCAGAAGCTCCGCCCCTGTAGCTTTACCTTCAATGCCACGAAACGTTGTCCGCGGGTATAGTAACACTGTGTTGTACGATGGTTCATCAACTTTGAATTGAAGCCATTTCTCCAGTTTTTCTGCGCAGATCACACCAGTGTCATACACTCTAAAGATGGTAACGTTTACTGAAGGAGCGTGCTTTCGCAATATTGTGCACTTATAAATATAATGTTACGTGGCCTGTATGAAAAAAACTTGTTTTTGGCTAGAATTGGTAATCGTGTTTGAGCTGAAACATGTTCTACAATACCCACAGATTTAGACAAACGTGTGCAATTGCAGATGTATAATGAAACGCCACGTGTGTAAGTCGATCAATATTACAGTGCTACGTGTATTACAGTTACTGAATGTTTCAAATTACTACTCGAGGATGCTCTATATATAGGAAAGAGCAAATTTATTGAAATATTGATCAAGAGCGCCAGCTTTCTTGATTTGCCGAGGGTCATATGCAGCAATGTGTTTACAGATGAAACAGCCGAATATTTAACACAATAACAGTAGCAAATCTTTGTAAGGTCTCCCTGACACAGCTTGAGTTGGCGTTTCCCCCTTTTCAACCACAAAAAAAAATTAAGTTTACTGACTATGTCTGTAGCGTCTGTTGTGGGCACTATCAGGTTAAAATCGCTGCTACTGAGTATGACACCACGTCACAGCTGGCAATGAAGTCACACCAAGAGTACACGTCACGGAAATTGGAAAACGTCACTTGGTTTATTAGCACGGATGCTTGTTCACAGTTATATCAGAAAGTACATGTCCACTTGTGGTGGAAGGCGTTCCCGTATTGATGGATGAGCGAAAACACGCGACAGAGAGAAGTGTAGTACCGAAACACATTTTAAATTTCCTGTGCAAAACCCGATAAACTCTACGTTCGGCAATATCCACAAAGCGTGTTTCTCACTGTTCGTGAAGCTATATTTTTTCAGCGGACACCGAGATTCATGTTATTTTCTTGGTCACTCCGGTACCAAGGCGTATAGTTCTCGTCAAATATACAAAATAAAATCTGCAATGTTGCATCTTGCCGTCTCTTCTAATGTTCTGGCCAGGACATCCACTTTGACACCATTATCTGGGCATTACGACTTATCGTTTTCAGAATTGCAAGCCGCCGAAAAAGTTTATTCAAATAACAGAAACGACGAGTGGGGACCTTCTTTGTATTTGTTCTTTTTTAATAACCAACAAGTATTAAAGATGACGTAGAGTCAGCGTCAAAAGCTTGTGGCCTGCAAGACCCAAGAAGCTAAATATCACCGCTACTTCAGCAGGCACCTTCAAAATAAAGATCTCAGCGTGTTCTAAAACGCGCTAACAACCTACAGTCTGCAATTAGACCGAACACAGTCAAAATTGCCGAGAAATATAATGTTTTCGCATGCCTAGTGGTCCCTTAACTTTTGACGCCTTCTATAAATTACATGTTGAATATATGAGACGCCTGTCACTCACTGCGTACTTCTTTATTACACTTTTCTTTAAAACAAGTCTAGAACAAATAAATATTCGAATGAGTAAAAATGCGCAGGACAAAACCTTCCCTGCACCATTATCGACAAATTGAGCTCTGGCCCCGTATGTTGGGCGAAACACGGTAAGCTTTCAAGAGAAGGCATAGCACATTTCCCACCAGGCACCAGGCACTGACCCAACCCAAGCACGACCTTCTCTAATAGTTCGCGATTTTTTTTCCCCTAAAAGGAATCCAACAGCGCTATCTGTATCCCATCGTGCGCCGAATTAGTGGGCTCACGTGTGGGTGATGCATTCTTCTCGGAAGCCTCTGACTCAGGACCGTGTCAAACTCGGCTCATAATACAGGAACGTATTTTCCCCTCAAATCACATTCTGTTTTAGATGCGAAGCATCTTATGCTCGGGGCTGTGTCCGCCCCGCGTGCGGCGTCCCGCGTCCGTCCCGCGTGCGGCGTCCCGCGTCCGGTCACTTTCATGAAGTAGGGAAGCACCCACTATGCGAACCAGTACACTGTAGTACAATAAGGCCGTCAACCACCACTACAGTTACCAGAGTCATAGCCGAGAGCACAGAGTGGCTGCTCAGCAACGGCTAGGCATGTGGTGGGTGCAAGCAAAGAATAACAGGCACTACCGGTGGTGTCTGTCGCCCACGTTGACTCCATTCCTTGATCTTGCTTGCATGTGCTTGCGGGGGGCTTTGTCCGTCCCTGCTTCCCGCGTCCCACATCCCCGCAGCGCATGCGCGTCCCCTCCCCCCTCTCTCTCCTCTAGCAATCCTCTACTCTACGGAGCGGCGTCCGCGTCCCGTTGACTCCATTCCTTGATCGTGCTTGCATGTGCTTGCGGGGGGCTTTGTCCGTCCCTCCTTCCCGCGTCCCACACCCCTAGAGCGCACGCGCGTCCCCTCCCCCCCCTCTCTCTCCTTTCCTACGCTCCCCCCATTCTCTCCTCTAGAAATCCTCTACTGTACGCAGCGGCGCCCGTGTCCCACACCCCCCACAGCGCATGCGCAGCCCCTCCCCCCTCTCTCTCCTCTCCTACGGTCGCCCCCCGTTCTCTCCTCTAGGAATCCTCTACTGTACGGAGCGGAGCGCACGACAGGTGGTGCGACAGCCATCCCCCCCGCTGCTTCGCATCCACACATAATTCCCCTTACCGGGAGATGGGGAAATTTAGTTTTAGGGGCGAAGCTCCTCTTAGTCTAACCTTGTCCTGCGTCAGGCGTAACCGGCAGTATCTCGTGATAATGATGACGATGACGCTGATGACCATGAAGAATAAGCGCGTTGCCAGACCACATCTAGTTTCCATCGTGTGCACCGAGGAAGCAGAGCGTCCCGCAGGCGGTGTGGCCATCTATGTCAAGCAGAACACTGTAGTACAATAAGGCCGTCCCACCACCACTACAGTCACTAGAGTCATGGCCGAGAGCATAGAGGGGAGCTTAGCAATGGCTAGGCAGGTGGTGTCTGTCGCCCAGGTTGGCTCCATTCCTTGATCTTGCTTGGATGTGCTTGCGGGGGCTTAGTCCATCCCTCCTTCCCGCGTCCTACACCCCCTCCAGAGCATGCGCGTCCCCTCCACGTCTCTCTCCTCTCCAACTCTCACCCCCTTTCTCTCCTCTAGCAATCCTCTACTGTACGGAGCGGCGCCCGCGTCCTACACCCCTCCAGAGCATGCGTGTCCCCTCCCCCTCTCACTACTCTCCAACGCTCACCCCCTTTCTCTCCTCTAGGAATCCTCTACTGTACGGAGCGGCGCGCGCGTCCCCTCTCTCTCTCCTCTCCTACGCTCACCCCCTTTCTCTCCTCTAGGAATGCTCTACTCTACGGAGCGGCGTCCGCGTTCCACATTCCCACAGCGGATGTGCGTCCTCTCCTCCTCTCCCTCCTCTACGCTCACCACCTCTCCCCCCCTCTAGGAATCCTCTACGGAGCCATATAAGAACCCCTATCCCTCCACTTCACCGACCATAAAGCCGTTATAATGAAGGGGGACCGGAAGCCACGTCTAGCTACCATTTACGAATAAATAAAATTTCTTGTGTATATACACACAGTGTTTGTCACGTCTCTGATGATGTACTGGACGAAGATTCACGGTTTACCGATGAACCCCCCAGAGCTTCGCCCACTCATCATCACGCACTCCGTGGATATGCTGTGATTTTTTAGATGCGAAGAATGTTATGCTCGGGGCTCTGTCCGTCCCTCCCGTGTCCCGCGTCCCCCCGTCCCGCGTCCGGCCACTTACATGAAGTAGGGAAGCACCCATTATGCGAACCAGAACACTGTAGTAATATGAAGGTCGTAGGCTGCTTAGCAATGGCTAGGCAGGCGGTGTCTGTCGCCCAGGTTGACCCCATTCCTTGATCTTGATTGCATGTGTTTGGAGGGGGCTTAGTCCGTCCCTCCTTCGCCCGTCCTACAGCACCACAGCGCATGCGCGTCCCCTCCCCTACCCTCTCCTACGCTCACCCCCCTTTCTCTACTCTAGGAATCATCTACTCTACGGAGCGGCGCCCGCGTCCCACATTCCCACAGCGCATGCACGTCCCCTCTCTCTCCTCTCCTACGGTCCCCCCCCCCCCGTCCTCTCCTCTAGGAATTATCTACGGAGCGGCGCGCACGACATGTGGTGTGTTCCGCGGTATAAAAATGGCGGAGCGCGCGCGCCCCATTCTCTCTCCTGTGCAGCGCCGCGATGAGCGCCCGGACCGCTGCTGTGAAATGAGAGCGGCTACGTTCCTCCGGCTCAAGCTAATTATCTCCCCGCTGCTTCGCATCCACATATGGTTCCCTTTAGGGGGAGATGGGGATTTTTTTATTTATTTTTGGTTTTGCTTCTCCCTCTCGCTTCATTTTCAGTAATCGATTTAGAGGTAGTCTAAAACAATACAACACGCGAGCAGACTGTGCCTCCGAATCAAATTTGAAAGTAAACTTCGTATTTGGTGGTAATTGCTTGTTTAAGAGTGCCTTACAATATAATGCGATATGAATTTTCACTCTTGTCACTTCTGGAGAATTTCGGGACTTAACCTGATGATGATGACGATGATGATGATAATAATAATAATAATAATAATAATAATAATAATAATGATAATAATAATAATAATAATAATAATAATAATAATAATAATAAATCTTGGAGGACGTTTGGCCTTCGCCGCCTTCAAGAGTAGAACGCGACAGCGTAATCGGGCCCGTGCGCATCGCCTTCTTAATTGCTATCCTGGCTTCCGATCTAGGTGCATGCCTCAACCGTGCCGCGAAGAAACGAACGTCTGTGTGCCTAACATTGGCTGTTGTAAACTATCCTAGAATGTCTGCTGCAAGTACAGTTGTTGTGCCACAATTCTTCCTTTAGTGAATCAGCGAAGGGCCCTCTATACGTCCGTAAGAGAACACGTGAACCTACGCAGCTGGTGACTTTGTTGATGCTTTTGCAGCTGATGATGATTAAGTATGTCAGCGCTTTGTAATGAGTGTGCCTTTAAAACATCCACTCGTTGCACAATTCAGATGTTCTGAAGCCTTGAGCGATTCTATGCTTCTGCTACGGAAGATTACATGCGTTATGGACACTCCTTGCACTACATGAAATTTATACGTTTTTTCTTTATTTTTTACTGAATAAGTTTTCAAGAAAAACGTGGCTGTGCGGTGGGACATCTTCGTGCCACGCACACGGCTTGGGTTCGACTCTAACTCGAAACGAAGATTTTTATTGTTTGTTATATTTGCAGCTTTCTCGATCTTTCCGGCATGGACACAATTATAAATTTTCGTTCACAATCCACGACGCCGACGCCGGCGCCAACACCGGAATTTCTGAGAAATGAGCTCTCGAACGCTA
The DNA here is from genome assembly GCA_030522465.1 of Rhipicephalus appendiculatus. NCBI lineage: Eukaryota > Metazoa > Arthropoda > Arachnida > Ixodida > Ixodidae > Rhipicephalus > Rhipicephalus appendiculatus. Next base: position 41,118 of record JALIZH010014560.1, read on the forward strand.
TGGATGGATGGTGAAAGTTTATTAGGAGTCCTGAGAGACGCAACCAGCTCGTGGGGTTTCACGTGTCAAAACTACGACTTTAGTATGAGGCACGCCAGAGTGGTTAGCTCCAGCAATTTCGTTGATCTGGTGTCGCTGTACGTGCACTGACATCGCGCGGTCCACGGGCCTCCACAATTTCGACTCCATCGAAAGGCCACTTCCCAGGCCGGGTCGAAACTGTGACCTTCGGGACCACCGAGGCCATCATTACCCGAAAGATCTGACACCGCCCATCGCTTACGCATTTACATACGGCTCTGTGAAGCTACGTCAGTGTTTCACGGTTGGAAACACGTCGGATAGGAATCCAACCAGCGTGTGCTCAATCGCGAGACGCGATAGCAATACAGAAGTGATGGGACTCATCCGCGTGGGTACCTGTGAACGTTAAGCAGCACAGTTTATCTCCGGATGGAAGGAGAGATCCTGGTGTCGCTTCTTTGCTCCAATTTGCCCCTGTGGCTCACGCTGTACTCTCGCGTTAAGAAACGACGCGGGGCTCCTTTGTCGGGAGCTTTGGGTCATAGTGGCGATGGCCGATGGCACTGAGTAATCGGGCCGTGTGGATATTTCGCTGCGCGGGAAATAACAGCGGGTAAAATTGCTCGCCCACACAGAACCAGGGGAAGGGTGCATACGCACCAAGAGTGATATATACACAGCGGGTACGGTACCCTTAGGTCCTGTCGAAGAATATTTTCTCACGTGTCTTGCTGATTCCAGTGCTTGCGCAATCCCACAGAGGGCCCTCAAATTTGCCGGATGATCCTCGACGCCTGGTTGCATTCAAGAGTATTCCTTGCAGTTTGGTTTGAGTATTGCGCTATGTTTCCGTACGTGGAGCTCCTTATAACTATAATGAGAAAGGATCACTGCCAAATGGCTCCACCGAGGGAATACCTGCGTGCCCTAGTTGTAGAGATCGTGAAGGGAAACATTTATTTGAATCCTGGCTATGTCGAAGTGTTCTTTATCGAGAAAAGCAGCTTCAAGCGAGTTCTACCAGGTCTAGTTCCTGTTTAGGTGCTATGGACAATGACACATACATACCTTGGTGCTCTACCACGTTCCGGAGATCCACCAGTGCTCTACGGTGCAGAACAAGGCATTCAATAATAAAAAAACAATAAAGTTTATTCCTGACTTCCAGAATAGGTGGGTCCTGGTCCCTCATATCCCACGAAGCAAGAACATCGATTGATCATATATGAAATCACAGAGCATTTTTCTGGATATGTAAGCAGGGGCGTTCTGAAGATACGACATCAAACCAGCTGGCAAGCAACTCGAGCTGATAATTCAGCGGCTCGAGCAGTATACTGAGCCATGTTACAGACACTCAATACCTTCATAGTTACTGCCCATGCATCGAAGCAACAATAATTATCATTCCGGTGTTTCCATACGTCGCTAGTGTGAAGTGACGAGAATATTGTTCATTCTTTTTTTTAAGTGGCATCTGTTTGTCACTTTGTCGAGCGGTTGTTTTCTGTACAGTGATTTGTTATTGCAATCCCATGAATTTATTTAATAAACGACTGGGGCCACATATTTAGTATAGAAAGCTGAGCTACTCAATGTGAGCACTTCAAACATATTTCCTCACTTTCTTAAGGAATGCTACTCTTTACTATAATGCAATATGGTAAAAATAAGGCGAAAAGATCACGTATAAGCAGCCGAAAAATGCTCTCTGGCTAGAGTGCTGTTATTCGCAGCTCAAGTAAAGACAACAGGAATGGGGGGGAGGGGCTGATAACGCTACGCAAGCCTACTATGTAACGTTCTTTACAAAAAAAAAAAAAGGCTAGCCAGCTCCCCTTCGCGGACACTGGTGAACCATCGAAGTTGGTGACCTTCCCTTCATCAGGCAATCGCTTTTCTAGATTTCTATGTTTTGCAAGTCTTTCTGCTTTTTATTAAACAATCTTTGTTGAGCTTTGAAGTGGTAGTATAGCCACCACCTTATGTAACAACAAAGTATCACGTGACAATGGTGAAACCCTGGTAACGCGCACGCCATTTGTAGGGCCAGCTGTTGCCTTGTTTCATCTTATAACTTCGAAATAGTGTGTAGTGGAACTTACCCAATTTTTGTGGCGCATACGCATTTATGATGATGAGAGGTTTCTGATATGCTGCACAGAGTTGTGTGGCACAGACCCGTTTGTCGGGCTAACTGTTACCTTCATCTTTGGTGGACCAGGGGTGAGTAGTGGTATGTACGCAATTTTTGTGGAGCATACCAGTTAATGATGCCCACCAGAGTTACTACGGATCCCTGACGTGAAAGCTTCGACTAAGAACAGCTTTGCTGTTAAAAGCGAACACCGCTGAGAAAGGCCCGAAGGATCTACAGCGCAACTCTTACCAAGGAACATTGGAAAGTCGCACGTGATCCAACTCTCTGTCGTGATGCTGGTAGGCTTGCTTACAACTTCAGTTTAAATGACAGCTTAATTAAATAACAAAAATTTTACCACAGTCTGTCGTAAATCAACTTCTTTCTCTAGGGCAACGTAAACATTAGATACGTTCAGTCATTATTATGCATCCTAGTGGTTTATTTTCGTTGAGCTTTATCCCATAATTATTTCATTATGTGCTTGCTTAATTAAACATTTAAGACAACCTAATCACCAAATGAACATGTACACAGCTTCGAAATTCAAGAAAGCAGGCGCACAAAAAGAGCCGTTTTAAAAACACGTTTTCAAAAGCGATTGCGGGACTTGCGTTTGACACTGCGAAGAGGAACCCGCTGGAATCCTACTCTTACTTTCTATGCAGTGAAGGCGAATCAAAAGGAAACACGACACAGCCTTGTTTATTTGTTCACTTATTTTCATACTGTAAGGGCCCAAGGGAGTTACAGAGAAGAGTGCACTAACATATATATCACTAATTGCAACTTCGAAGGCGGCAGGTTCTTCGATTGCAGCAACGGAGGCTGGAAGATCGTTCAAGTCACTGCTCGTTATTCTCTTTCAGATCGCTTTAATAAAACTTTCCGCATATAATACTAAGAAATACAAAGCATTCCAGTTAATGATGTCTTAGCCATATTTTCAATGGACCGCTACAATGCAAAAAGGGAGCCTCAATATGAGGAAAAACTCGAACCTTTTCCTACATTGTCATAGTTTTGTCACAATGTTTCAGCTTTATTCGCTGCCACAGTATTTTAATCATTTATGACATGAACCTATTGTAGTGAAGCCTTCGAACAGTGTAACGGCTCGCCCTCTCCGATGCCTTCTAGTGGGTCGTCCTGTTCGGCTCAAAAACGCCACAAATTAATCAAAGATTGCCATTCCAAATACTCAACGATTGGCGGCGTCTTTATGTGAGAAGGCGTTTTTTGTGGCATAGCCATAAGTGCCGAATTTTCAATAAACATTCAGTTCGCAGTACAGTGCTAGTCCTGTTGTGTGTGTTTCATCTTTCTGGTCGTTTTTTCCCGCTGCTTCAAGTTTTTTTTTGCGCTGCTTCAAGTTATTCGCATCATGAACCGACTCGCGCAAACCTGCAAGTTGTTTCCGAAAGAAAGGTGTTCGAGAAAAAATCTGTGCAGCTTCGCAGTAGTGCCTCCCATCCCGAAAGAAAACGAAGCTGGGCGGCCTTTGTTTGTCTTTAGATATCTCTTTCTTTCTTCCTCACTTTCATTCTTTGTCTCTATTCTCTCTGTTTTTTCCTATTTTGTCTCTGTTTATTTCTATTGCTTTCTTTTTTTCTCTCTCTCTCTGTCTACTTCTTTCTCTTTCTTTCTCTTACTGTCCTTCTTTGCCTTTGCTTCATTTCTTTCGCTGTCTATTTATCACATGCTCTTTCTTTCAACATTTTCTTCTCTCTCTCTATCTTTTCATTCTCTTTTTTATTCTCCCTCTCTTTCTTTCTCTTTCTAGAATTTTTTTTCTAATTCTCTTTTTTTCATTTTTATATGCTCAGCTTAACTTTCTGTTCTCACACTCCCTTTCCTTTCCCACCACCTTGCTATACTATTCTATACAAGGCTATGCTTTGCTGTGCTATTGTGCCTGGACAACTGAGTGGTTTTGACGCTCGCCTTTGGATCGTGGGTACTAGAGAAGCGCTTGTGATGAACAGCTGTCGGCAGCTTTCTAGGAATTGATGTGTCACCTCACATACTGTGGGTAAAACGTGGATAGAAATGTCTCAGTGGGAGCATTCTATTGCAAAGTAAACGCCTACAAGTGAACTGTTCATTGCCACATTATTTTCTTTCATTCAGTCAGTTTGCTTGATCTATTTCCTTACTTGTTCCTTTTGTTCCGCTCTTTTGCATTCAGAACACACAGAACTGGAGTAGCCAAATGGTTGTAATCATCAACTTTACGATAGCAAGCCATTTAGAGCAGAACAGAACTATTTTTACTACACCAAGCATTCTGCCAACCTACTTCGCTTAGGAGGAAAACAGCGTCGGTCAAGTTTCAATGAAATGGCTGGAACATTTATTGAACCCACTTAAAAGTTCAATCTCGCCTGCCCACTTCTCTCCAACGGACGCAGCCTACCTCCACAGGTGCGCCGCCGACGTACGTCGGCCTCCTGAGCAATGCCTTTCAATTTCTTCACGGTTCCTAGAAGGTAATAGTGTCAAACGCTTGTATTTTTCTGTGTTCGATATTACCGGAGAGGTGGAGAACACCTCACGAACCTCATCTCGGGCCGACAAAGGTTCATTGACTGCCATCGTAAGGGATAAAAACAAAACAAACTGGAGTGCATCTTTATTAACTTTGTCAGGGAAGTTCTGCGGCGGACGTCCTTTCCGCAGTGGTCTTTTTTCTAACCTCTCATTCTATCATCCCAATTGCCTCGAGGCTTCCCTGTACATCGCACATGGATTTTATCGCCTGGCAGTAAAGGAGTGGTAGCCTCTAAGGGGTGAACGGCCATTGGTAAATCGTCGCAGAGCCCTAACTTCATTACATGGGCACCCTTTTCTTGTGTTTGGCTCCATAGTTTGTATGTGCGCACCTGTCTTGAAACTACGCATTTTATTACTGACACGAGTACCAAGTGGATCTCATGTTTCTGTTCTAAGCACATCCGGTTGAGCACTTCGCGTTTTCCGAAAATTCCTTAAAACCTTCGACGATTTAGAAATAAATGGTTTTCAGTTCAACTTAAGAGTTAAATTGCGCGCATATGATATAGAAGCATAACTCTACTAAAGATAACGGTCGATTCCCGGAAAGGATAATTAAGAAAATACTATTTGGTTAAAGTCATTCAAGGATTTTTCGCAGCTAGGATTGTCGCGCCACCTTTAGGAGCAGAATTCAACAACGCGCCTTTCAATTATGTGGCCTCTGAGATAAGCTTCAGCAGCGCGATGAAACACCAAGTCATTCCAAGGAATGCACCAGAGAACACGAACGCCGAGTTGCCAGTACCGTCACCATACAGCTAAACCAAGCATTAGGGTCGCTTCCATCTTTTTCTTTGCGTGTTCATAAGGATGAGAATCGGCGAAGTGTTTGTACTGCTGCACAGAGGGCAGCCTAGAGAACAAAGGAAGATCGCGAATTCCTCGCTGCTGCTTTCTGCTACACAGCCGACTGGATGCGCATCGTTTCGGAAGACTCACATTAGCTTCTACGACGCGGCGCTCTCTGGTCACTCAACGTGTGATGCTCCTTCTCACAGCGCCTCTCTCGAATGCGCGCTTCCGCTCTCTCCGCGTTGATCCCACCCACTTTCCTATAAGCTCGTTCTGCTGATTGTGTCGCATATCCGAGCTCTTGATGCTCGCCGGAAGTGCCGCATCTTCTCGCGTAAAATAACCAGGCAAGCGAGACGTCCTTATTGCAATGGGCACAATGTGATGAAGCCAGAAGTACCCGCTTTGTTGTTGTGTCTTATAATACGATACGTAGTATTTCAACATCATTACCTGTACGAATGATCAGTACGTTGACACATTTGTTGCTTCAACGATGTACGTCATTGTCACTGCTTTTCTTTCGAGTAAGATTGCGTGTTTCAATAAATTTTATGCGTTAAGTTTTGTGTTGAACCGAGCTTGCACCCGAACCAACGGCGTGTTCAGTTCCATCGAAAGACCGACAAACGTCCTTTCGTGCCGCAATTTTGTTTTCTTTCTCTTTTTAAATGCGAAGAATTTCTTTGCGTACTGTAAGCACTTTTGCATTGCTATCTACGTATCTATCTATCTATCTAGCCGCCTAGGTCTGGGTACTCTCGTGATGACCTCCTTAACTTGTGGTAGACCGAAATTTGTATGGGAGGGTAAGAGGTATTGATGAATATGTCTGGCTGGTCATGACATGAATAACGTGAAAATTCCGTCGCGTACGTCGTCAAACTCATTTCTCCAGACACGTGTGACTCATACCCGTATACCACGGGCCGCGGAATGCGGGTATGCGCCACTGGACATTGGTAATTTAAATGCGAGAGCGTTAAGAAAAACGGACATAGGCGGCGTTGTCGCCAGGAATACAAAGAATTGAAATCAAAGTCCCAGCAGGAAATCGAACCCAAGGATTCTGCGTGGCAATCAAGCATTCTACCACAGAGCCACGTCGGGTCTCGAAACTGCTTTGGCAGAACACCCTATCCAGGCGTAATGTTGGTGAAACGTACATTGTGGTTGCAGTGCTGGCTATCTAATTTTATAAACATTACATACGTACTCCTATGACGAAGGAGTCATGTCGGGTTAACGTCACTTGTATAATTAAGCGCCATCCACTGTAGTTGGTTTACGGTAGCGCTATCCAGGGCTACCATCCTTGCAAGCACAACCTCTACATATCAGCTTACGGCTTCTTGTTGGCAATACTCATGTTTCTGTTGGCATCATTACGCAACTGTAAACAGCTTGTTATATGAAACATATGCGACTGTTCAACATGTCTCTGCGCGCAACATTTGTACATATCTTTAGCGTGATTTCATATCGTTTCGCTCAATAAAAAAATTACAACCCAGTCACCTTACCTCCGGATGCTTCGCATAACATCGATTCCCACGGTACTTGGGATTTGCCAAATTGTTCTTCTGACGGGGGAGGGAGGGGGTGGAGTTCTCTTGTATGTTTCATGTACAGAATTAGTATGTTTTCACCGTCCAGTACATTATACGTTTGTCGATTAAGAGACTTGGGGGACCCTTGCTCTTCGCCTTCGATGGTATAACGCGCTACCGTAATTGGGCACCGTGTGTATCGCCTTTTGAAATGCTAGCCTAGCTTTGGTTCTCGGTGGATGCCTCAACCGTGCGGCAGGGAAACGAACCTCTGTGCGCGTAACACTGGACATCTCAAAGTATGCTCGAATAACTACCTGCAGGTACATTTGTTAAACGCGCACTACGCCATAATTATTGCTTTTGCGAATCAGCGATGAGGCCACTACGCGTCCGTAAGGCAACGCGCGTACCTATGCAGCTGCTCACTTTGTGGATGCCTTTGCTTCTGTTATGATGCTTCATTATGCTCAGCGCTTTGTAATGGGTGGGCCTTTAAAACACCCATTCATTGCACAATTTACACGCTTTGAATCCTGGAGCGAATCTACGTTTTTGCTACGCATTATTACATTCGTTAAGCGAACTCCTATCACTACAGGATAGTTACGTAGTGTTTTTTTTCCTAAGCAATTCCAACACATGGCATAGCTCTGTAGTAGAACACCATCTTGCCTCGCAGCAGGCCTGAGCTCTATTTTCAGTCAAACCGTAGATTTTGATTTTTTTTATTTGCATGTTTCTCGATTTGTCGCTCACGTTAAATGCTGATTTATGGCTCACAACCAACGACGCCGACACTGAAGCAGGAATTTCTGCGAAATGAACTCTTTAACGCTATCGCGCTAATATAATATCAAATACGGTCTGAAATCTTCGTATATTGCGTCGCTTATTGAGTATGGGTCGCAAAGGCAGAAAAAAAAAGACATTACCTTGTAGTACAGAAAGGCATCAGCTGTGCGCTTTAACATTTCCAGTAGATATCCCAGAGCGAAAATACAGGTTAAGAGCAAGCACAGCAGACAGAACTACCGATATGCTGCATGCTTAGTGATTTTTCTTAGCGGCTTTTCTAGGGGCGAAGACCTTAAAGGCGAGACTTGTCCGTCCACGGTGTCCACTGACACGGCTAGTCGAAACGTATGTGAGACAGGAAAAATGGTTTAACAATAGACTAATATCAATCATAATTGTGACAGAACAATATAAAACACCTACAAGCACACACCCTTTATACTCGTCGGTGACTTCAACAACGTACACATTATGGACCTTAGGACCTAGCTTTGTCGTCGACTCTCACTTTCCGCTGTCATGGTATATAGAAAAGCGTTGCTATATTCGAAACATGCGTGTGTATGTGAATAAAAAAAAGGTTTACAATAGATGAACATCAGTCATAATTGTGACAGAACAATATAAAACACCTACAACCACAAACACTTTATACTAGTCGGCGACTTCAACGTAGACATTATGGACCTGAGGACCTAGCTTTGTCGTCAACTCTTGATGTAAATTGATGTCACTTTACCTCCCTTTATATCACTCAATTTACATTATATGGGGCAACCCTCGGGCAACGTACTCACCCATACGATACCCAGAGCTTCGCCAGCTCGTCATGATGCACTTCGTGGAGATGCGTCAATTTTTATTGTTTTGACTACTGGTGTATGTTTCAAATGTGCTATTTCAGAGTATAGAAAAAAATTATTGACGGTTTCGACGACCGCTGGCTATGTTGAGTACTTCTTCTTTGGCATTGCAAAAGTGAGACAAAGCCACGTAGCGTAGGTAATCGTCATGTCAGGGGCAACATTCAGCTATATTTGCAAAACGCTATGGATTCTATGGATAGTTGCTTTTGCCATTTGCTATCCGAATTAGGTGCCTATAATAAAGGGAAGTATTAACATGCCCAAAAAACCGGTTCCCCCCATGGAAGCGAAGTACTTTGCGCAAATACAAGAAATAAAGCCTTAGAGAACAGCTACCTTGTATAAAGGCAGCGTTACGCGAATAATCAAGGCGAATTTCATGATTCGTTGTTTAATAGTTAACCCATGTCAATACATATTAATAAAAATGATAATGAACTGGTATTATATTCAAAACTTCCGTCAGTGTTTTTGCACCAGAGTTGTGACACCGTATAAAACAAAAATTGTGCTAGATTTATTGGCACGTTCACCCACTGTTTATTTATGGTTCTGCATCTGTGTATTTCAAAAATAACTACTGATAAAATTGAAACACAGCTCCACATTAGCTGTTATTGTCTTGAGGTTATTATACCAATATAATGCCTCGATAGAAGAGCTTTGAAATGCAAAGCATTTCTTAGGGAAACATGATCACCTTGAGCGTTTCTTTCTTTCTCTCTCTCTCTTTCATTCTTATTTCCTTCTTTCTCCCTTTCTTTCTTTCCTTTTTTCTGTCTATCTATCTATCTATCTATCTATCTATCTATCTATCTATCTATCTATCTACCTATCTATCTGTCTATTTATCTAGCCGCCTACGACTTTGTGCTCTTCACACCGTATGGTTTATGGGATTTATAGCAAAATTGGTATGGCATAACATGACTGTATGACGATCATGAATGACTGGTCATATCATGAAAATTATGATTAACTTGACATGAACGGTATCATTTACGAGACATGTCTGCATGGCTAACATAAATGACAGGTGGTAACATTAAAATCAGGACGTGCATGCCATATACAACATGATTTACATTCCACGCTCATGCCACGCTCGCGGCCGTTTCGCTAGCTTGATATGCGACAAATTCGGTATTGCGTGACATGACTGTATGACGTACATGAATGACAAGGGGTAATAAGGAAATCCTGACATGTCATGTGCAACATGACTTGCATGCCGCGCTTTTGGCACACTCGCGGCCGTTTCGCTAACTTTACATACACCAAATTTGGTATTGCAGGACGTGACTGTATGACTAACATAAATGAAAAGTGGTAGTATGGAAATTATGACATGTCATGTTGAACACGACTTGCAAGCCACGCTCATGGCATGCTCGCGGTCAGTTCGCTAGCTTGATATACACTAAATTTGGTATTGTTTGACTTGCGTTTGTGACAAACATAAATGAGAGATCGCAAAATGAAAATCATGAAACCCATGTCATGTACAACATGACTTCCATGCCACGCTCATGACGCGCTCGCGGCCGTTTCGCTGGTTTGATACACACCAAAATTGGCATTGCGTGACATGACTGTATGGCGAACATGAGTGGCCGGTGGTTACATGAAAATCATGAGATGCGTGTCGTGTATAACGTCATTTATATACCACGCTCATGGTGCGCATGCGTCCAGTTCACTTAGCTTGATGTACACCAAAATGACTATTGAGCGACGTGACTGTATGACGAACATAAATGGCAAGTGGTAAATGAAAATCACGACATGCATGTCATGTACAACGTGATTTACATGCCACGCTCACGGTGCACTTGCGTTAAGTTCGCTAGCTTGATGTACACCAAAATCGGTATTGCGCGCCGTCACTGTATGACGAACATAAATTACAGGTCCTAACATGTAAATCATGACATGCATGTTATGTACAGCTAGATTTGCTCCTTCCTGGATGCTTCGCATTACATCGATTCCTACAATGCGTGGGATCTGTCGTTTTTTTTTGTTATCTTATAGCTTCGCACAATGTATCTATGTCAAACAAGCTGGAGTCATGTCAAGGTGAAGATAAGACATGCAATATTTTGTAGTCGCGTGTCTGTCATTTTAGTTTGCGCTTTCAGCGAGAGTTATACGTGCCATTGGCCCCAGGCGACAAGTGGCGTTGTCGAGGGCGTCACTCGAAGTCTTCCTGAAGAGCTTGTCGCTTCTCGAGATAAGCTTTCTACGCTGCGAACTGTAAACAAGCGCGACCTCCCCGACGTACCCTGTGGCGTCTTTCGCTGCCACCCTTTAAGGGTATTACAAATCCACACACAAACGGATACCTAGGTGCAGCCTTCCAGGCTTGTCAGCTTCCCTTCAACGACGTCTTTTCAAAATGTGCTGAGAAGTCGCGATCGTGGTGGCCTGACACAACACCCGGCCCTTAAGCAAGGATGTGTTTGACGTACTTCACTACATCCGCCCACTCCCTGCCCTTCTAGATTATGAAGGGCAAGTGCAAAGTGATGCAATGAAAGGCCCAGTGAAAGAACCTGCCAAGAGCTAAAAGTTTACCTCCACCGTTCTTTTATTTGCTTTTAGCTGTATTTCTGAGTATCTGCATTATGAGAGTATTTTTTTGAGTCAACTGACTGGCCGGGTTTGAGTCAACTGACTCAATTCCTATTTACATATATCCACCTGGTCATGATATGTGGCGAGCACTAGCCCGCATCCAGGATAAACAAACGAATATGTCGTTTGGGACATCATGCGCTCTCGCTCGGTCTTTTTGGTTTTTGTCGCTGCTATATTGTGCGACCAGCGTCAGTCTCTCTGACTGCATGGTATTTCTTGCCCGAAGACGTTCTTTTCGCGCGTGACAATATCAGGGACACAATGGCGCCCTGATACTGCATAATTTTTGTGTTTAAGTACTCGAACTAAAACTGCGAAGCAGATGCAGTGACGAAGCACAGCACTATAGTGCCATAATTTCAACAAGCCTACTAAAACATGCACTCTGTAGCCGGGACATTTCTCCGCCGTCCATTTCATGCACACTGTTCTCCTAATAAAGAAGTTCGGTATGAAATCACGCACTTTGGAGCATCTATGAGCCGTGGTGGTACGCAGAGATTAAAGTGCTCGGCTGCTCGAAGATCGAGGGTTCGATCCCTGCCGCGGCAGTGGCCTTTTGATGGCTACGAAGTGCTGGAGGCCTGTCTACTGTGCGATGTCAGTGACTGTTTAATGACACCAGATGGCCTAATTTTCTGGAACGCTCCACTACGGCGTGCCACATATTCGATCGTGGTCTTGGCAAGTAAGATCACTGATATGATAATACTTTGTGCATCAGCCCAAGTTGCGTAACTTGAGTACGGCAACAGATCGTTCTGACTCCCCACTAAAATTTGTATTTATTGTTTGTTTCGTCGCTTCTCGGGTATCTCATTTTAATAATGGTATCCAGGGTTTAGCGTTTCAAAACCACGATAAACTTATGAAGGATGGTTTAGTGGAGGGTGCCAGAAATTTCGACCCCCGCCTGGTGCATGAACCTCAAACATTTCCACCTCCATCGCAAATGCGGCCACCGTGGCCAGAATTCGATCCCGCAACCTTCGGGTCAGTAGTCGACCAACATAACCATTAGACCACCGTGACGGGGCGTGTGTCTCAGATAGGCGTACCTTAATAAAGCAGCTGACTGGGCAAGTTGTTGTACTATAAACAGCGAAAAAAAAAACACGGCCAGGGAAAGAAACCACACAGGACGAGCTCTGACTTCGAACCAAATTTTTATTGACATGAACGCACCTTATAAGCACTTGTGGGAACAGTTAAGAAAAAAGAACAGGAAAATATGCAACGATAGGAAAACACACACTCAAAACAATTAACAATCACATAGCCAGTGAGGCTGCTCAGATGGTGCGAGTAATGAGCGGGTACGTAAGAAAACCATCGGTTGCACTATCTGACAGGGAGCTCTCCTTCTTAGAATGCGGGTGTTTGCGCAGCAGTTCAATGTTTGGCTACGCAGCACCGCGTGGTTTATCATCAAGCTGTGCCAAAAGGAGACCATTCCGAATCGAAGGAAAAACTTGCCGCCCATAATATTCTGGGGACATGGTGGAAAGATGTAGAGATATGTTTTGCTTTCACCCGTAAGTGTTCCGGCCTTTCTGTCATATGCATTGCCGAAAGAACGCTGCGGCCCCCTACATAGCAGCAGAGCATGGGGTTCGTTATATCAACAAACAATGCCATTTCATGTGCTTACTCTGCCTGATAAGGCTTTACTGTGTACATGTATCGATACATGCCTGAGAAAGCAAATAGGTACGTTCCCAGGTTCGTAACAAGCGCTCATATTTTCCGCTATTTATTATATATGGGTCATTTATCATCCTACGATGTATATAAAGAAGAGACTGGCCCACGAATCTCTCGAAGCGATCACACTGAGCTGCTTAGGATAATGACTTGACTAGAAGTATGGATGACATCTTCCTCGGTCGCTATGGCTAGACAACTGCAATCGTAAAGAACACTACCGTACATGGCAGCAGCAATGTTCGGAGGAAGTTTTGCGGAACGTACGAGCAGCGTAAAACTATAGCACGAACTGATATCTTTATGCGAAGAGAAGCATGGTTAAAAACGAACAAAGGCGTCCACTCGAATTCAGGAGTGGTGGGATATGCTCCGAAAACTCTGCACCCCTGCACTTACGAGTTGGAAGGCTCAGCGTGCTGTATTGCGTTGGCTGTTATTTTATAGCGCAGTTGCGCTTTTTTCTCACATGTTATCACGCTCCACCTCTCATCCGCAGTGCCCGGTTGTCTTTATAGGATTCGTGGCTTCTTGCATTGTCTTACCATTCTTTCATTTAATTTATTTTTTTAATGTGGCAGAGCAGACGCTGTGGCAGACGCTGTGGCACACCTCCTACTGCAGCGCCAAGTAAGCATCCTACCGCTACAAGCAGCAGCAACAGATACGGACCCAAACTTCCTCAGTGAAGCGCGGAAGGCTGTGATCTCCAAGCCGGACCGGGTCGACCAGCGTCAACTCGTCGCCGGAGCACGGCGGGGGGGTCCAGGCCAGAGGGTTCCTGGAACAAGGGACCCTTACACCTTCTCTCACAAGCCTTTCCGCAAGAAATGTTTTGCTGTCGCTCTCTCTCTCTCTCTCTAAACCAGTAAATCAGGATGCGTGTGAAGAGTAAACATCACTTGGACATCGGAAATGTTTCTCTCTAGACGTCTCGTTTACTGCTCCGGCTTGCACACACTGGCAACGAAAAGGACAACGTGCCAACTTCTACCTAATGAAAGCAGTTTGTTTTACAGGTCGCAACGGAGAACGCTCTTCAGCTGCGTACATCGCGGTTTCACCATCGCGTCGAATACCTACTGTGGCTGAATTTTCTCATGATTCATAGCTTCGTGCCAGCCAACAAGTGCGCTTTTCCTTGTCGACAGCGCTAGTTAGGCAAGCAAGCTTAAGGGCTCTGTTCTAAATGCCTAAGCATCTCTATGCAAAGTGAACAATGAAAGTGTCCGTCCCACCGTCACGTATGACGATCATCGCCACAAAGAAAGAAACTAACTAAACAATGCTAGACGTAGGGTTCTGAGAGTGGAATTCCCACTTAGGCGTTCATGTTGTCTGATGTGTTCCTTTTGGTTAGCTTCGTGTTTCCTGGCGCTGCCAAAACGGAGCTCAGAGGCCACGAAGAAACTAGAGCGTAGTTGCGATCTGCTCCGCCAAGTGTCGCAAAGCTCTCAGCTGCTTACAAGTGCAGGATAAACGTCTGCTCTTTCATCGAACTCATTCATTTAATTTTCACCATTTATCCTGAGTGTTAATTGCTCTTTATCATCAGTGAATTTACCTTTTGATAACATATTAATTCATTATATTAATTTCAGGCTGCACAGTTGACTTCATACCAGATGTATTTTTTAAAACAAATTTTCTGAATATGTGGAAAACCTAGTGCAAGAGGTTCACCGGAAGTGTCTGAAAGAGAAACAAGCTCTAAGACAACACACTAAAACCGACGCACAATATTGGGCAATTCTGGGTTTGCGAAAAATTCTTGAACACGCGCTTTGGTAGTCGCGGTATGCGCGTTCATTTTGCGCGTTCCAGACGCTGTCGAACTTTAAAAGGAAGAGAGAGGCCATACCGAGGGCAGCTGGAAGCAACGTCCAACACTCTAAGCCAAAAAGAACAAAAAGAGGTCTGTGGTTCGTCTTTTCGGGGGGGGGGGGGGGGGTAACTGCATTGCCACAACCATTACTCCCTAAAGGATGAACGATTCGTCCTTTAGGGAGTGACTGTCAGTGGACGAACTGGTAGTCATCGGTAGTTTAGAGGGTCTAGATACAAGGTAGGTTTCTCTACCTTGTATCTTTTTGAATGGTAACTGCATAGGGACGAACTGTTACTCCTGATGGGACTAACAGTTGCTCCTACCCGACAGAAAAATAGCTTTATCAGAGTTTCGGGTTCAGTTACTGAGAATTTGGAGGTTGACACACGCATTTGACGACATGTGCAATCAATACACAGAAATAAATTCAGAACTCAACCACTGAAAATTCACAACAAACGCACAGGATTCGAACTCGTGACCTTTCTACCCCTCTCTCTATTCCTCTCTTCCTCTTTCCTTGTATCGTTTTCTTCCTCTCTCTCTGTTCCTGCCTGTTATTGCGATAGCAATTATATGGAAACTCTCGGCTGATTTTTTTTACCGTCGCCGTCGCGGTCATGCCCCGGATATGCATATATATGTATATATGTATAAAAGGCACAAAGAAAAATAAATAAAAAAAAACAAAAATTCAAAGCACCTAGCGCCGAATCGAACCAGCGTCCACAAGCCATTTTTTCTTCTCTTTAATCCAATAAAGCCACACGCCATGCATGTGCCGGCGTACTAACGGCGAGCTATTTGTAGATGCCGTTTACCGCTGGTGGTTTGCAGATATCGCAGGAGTTGCAGATATGCAGATATCGCAGTTGCAGATACCCACTCGTGATGTGGAACGACAGGTGGTGACAGTGACAGGTATCACGGAACGCTCCTACACTTTCTTTCCATTTGAAAACTGCCCATGAGACGCGCTAGAGAAAGGGGCCCCTTTCTGTACCCACTCGTGATGTGGAACGAAAAAAAAAAAAAAACGCCCCGCACACCTTGCATCAAGCGCCACCGCGTGGCAGGAGACGCAGAGGGGTCATTCTGCACGCCGCACTTTCATGAGAGAAGAAATATCTCAGAGCGTCGGGTTCTGTGTTGTCGACACTTGCAGCGCGTTGCGCAAACGCAAAAGCGTAACAACTGCGACAGTTGTTAGTTCACGCTTGTCCTGTGTATACCTGCGCGTCCTTTTCGTGCGTCCTTCTTTGTGCTTCAGCGGGAAGCTGCAAGTATCGAGCTGCTCGTCGATCTTCGTGTGACATTCCAATTTGTTGCTATCGCGTTCAATCCTTCGCTCTTGCGGCGATACTGTGACTTTTTCCTTTCTCTACCTTTCTTTCTTTCGCTCATTTCTCTTTCTTTACCTGTTCTGTGGTGCTCTTTCGTTTTCTTCCGAAGGCGGAGGCATTGAGGAAGCGCGTACAATGCACATTCATCATTTCAACCTGAGCAGGTATGCTGTTCGCGGGCCTTATTATCTACCAAAATACTAGACGATACAGAATTATGTTCCACAACAAAGCATCAGTTCTCGTACGTCGCCAAGAGCCCACTATATTTATTTAGAGTTTGTTATGTTTATAGTTTACTGATTGAGAAGAACTGTAGCGGTCCGGGCTGTCGTATGCTATCGTCCTCTCATGCATGTTGGCGTAACGCTGGAAAACCACTGTCGCGTGCTGGCGTGCCGACGCAGCGGCGACAACTCGTATTAACATAGCCATCTGTAGCAGAGCCGTGTATAGCAAGGGGGCGGAAAAGGGAAATGAAGCTGAGAAGAAGCGACGTGAGAATGAAGACGAGGGAAAGGAGAATGAATGGAACATGCTGTTATCGTATGCTGTCTCCTTATCTCGCCGCTGGGGTCACGCCCGCAAGACAATGATTAGCGTAACATGTGTAACAAGAGGGCTGGGAAGGGAAACGCAGGATAATCACAGCTCCGCGCTTCCTAGAGCTTTTACGTTGAGTGGAAATGTATACATTTTAAGTGCGGAGCATTTTAGGGGGGCAGGCTGTCGTATGCTGTCGTCATCGCTTGGCGTAACGCAGGCAAAACGACATATACCATAGCCATCTGTAGCGCGCGCTCGCGCCAAGGAAGACTTCTTCCTCTTGTTCTTCGAGTTCCTTGATGATCATATTGTCACGTGGTCGTGACGTCGACGAAGGCAGCAGGCGACGTGTCCAAGATGAAGCTGTTTATTTGGGCCGAACTTGTGGCCGAGAAACGGAAAGTAAGAATACAGCAATACACACGGTATGCACTGATAGCGGCGAACAGAGCGTCGGCCGTCGATCAACTGACAAGCGGTGAAGCGCGTCGGCATTTATAAGCGTGTCATCGAATATTCCAGTCTTATCACTGGTTGTCGCGAAAGCTCTGGAATAAGCTCGCGTGTTCGCGTCTTGCGCGCAATCTTAACACAACGATCTACAATAAACGCGAAGCTTCTAGAAAAATGAGGCGCGGTTTGCGCTGAGCATTGCTTACAGTCTTTGTGGGCGTAAACCGAATACAGCACAAGTATAATACAAAACGCGCGTGGCAATATTAACCCTTTGAGGCGCTATGTGCACAATTGTGTATACCACTTGATTTGGTTCTTTGTATCAAGTAGGGTGTTCCCTTTGAAGTGTACTGTTGCATACGATCTCTTTGCTGAAGGTATTTCCACGTTCGACGAGTCGTTCGACGTGCCGCTTCCTGCGAGCCATGTGAAAAGTGTAATTTTTCTTTGCTCAAAATGCACTCAACCAAAAATGAATTTGCGCTGTATTTCTACACTGGATTACATTCTATTAATGCCGAAATATAGCATGAATGGCTTCATAATAAATAGACATTTAATTACAACTTAATTGGGATTACTTACAAAAACCAGCATAAATTAACATATTTTGAAATTATATTTATTGCAACAGATTATTGAGTGCCTTGAGATAACGCCGTATTGATTTTACACATTTACAGGCAGTTTTTCATAGGTGGCGTCTGAAAGGGTTAACGCACGCAAAACCACATATAGCAGAACCATCTGTAGCATATTGAGCGTGCGCTCGCGTCAAAAAAAAAATTACACCGTCTCCCGCTAAAGGGAACCATGTGTAGATGCGAAGCAGCGGGCGCTAACGCTTACACTGGCGGCGGCGTTGACGCTGGCGCTCATCGCAGCGTTGCGCAGGAGAGAAAACTGGGGAGGAGCAAAACACGCAGTGATGGAGCGGTGTTTCCTACTGGAACATGCCAATCGCTTCTAATGGGCAATGAGAGACAGAAGACTCCGACTGGACACAGAGACCCGCAGTCCGCTTTTAGTTAATGCGCACGCTGCGAATTTTTATTGTTCAACAACGCACAAGAGAAATCTCCCACCGGCACCACCTTGCAGGTCAAGATTCAGTGCCATATATACGGGGTGGCCAATGAACGGTTGTGCAGCGCGAGCAGTCGGTTTTTTCAACCAAGAAATTCGCTAGCAGACGCTGCCTGCGTCGGCGTCGCGAGGCCAGAGAGGGGGGGGAGCGTAGGAGAGGAGAGAGAGGGGGGGACGCGCATGCGCAGTGGGGAGTGTGGACGCCGCGGGCACGGATGCCTAGAGGAGAGAGGGGGGAGCGTAGGAGGGGAGATAGGGAGGGGACGTGCATGCGCAGTGAGGGTGTGGTTGCCGCGGGGAGGGATGCCTAGAGGGGGGAGAGGAGGTTTTTATTTTTATTTTTTTTGAAAGGGTTTGCGCATGCGCAGTAAGGGTGGTCACGCGGCACACCACCACCACCACCACCGGATTAAGCTTCGCCATAAGATGCTTCACATCTAAAAGTCTTCTTCCTCTTGCTCTTCGATCGCCTTGACGATGATATTAGGTGCGGATCACTTTAAATAAAACCACGTGTAAAAATTGAGAAAAAAAAGAAGTAAGCGAGAAAGAAAAAGAAAGAAATACGTGTAAAAACTGAAAAAAAAAATGCAAGCCAAAAAGAGAACGAAAGAAAGTAACAAAATTAGGAAGAAAAATAGGAATAAGTTCAAATAAAAAGAAATAAAAAGGTAGAGAAAACTGGAAAATACAAAAAAAAGAAAGAGAGAAGAAAGAAAGAGAAACAAAGAAGGCTGCCCAGAGCCGCACTTCTTTAAGGCTTGGCAACACTAGGACGAAGCTGCCTCAATTTTTTTTAATAGAGGAGCGAAGCAGGCGATGAAGAAGAGGACGAAGAGAGCGCACGCCGGCCGCGTTTCCGGTACGCTCCGCGACATTCTGTATTCCATTTATGACCGGTTAATTCATTTTCCTCCAACAAAATTTTAAATTATTCCCTCATTAACCGCCAGTTTAATGGCCAATCCCCCGTAGTGGGTACGAGCCATATGTTCAGGAACAAACAAACAAACAAACAAACAAACGCTCCGCGACGCTCCTCAACTTTCCTCCTGCCTAAACAGGCCAGTGTAGTCGAGCCTGGAAAGCGCATGGCATGCTCAAAGGTACCACGTTTACACAATGACGGCGATCCACCTGGTAAAGCTGGGCTCAAAGCAAAAGCTACAGCTAAGGGTACTACTACTTTTTCACCGCTACCCATTAAAGTGATTCCCACACTGCGTGAGACCTACGGGATTTTTTATTATTATTATGATGATTTTTTTTGCCTAAGTATAAACTCGCAGGGTCTATTGTGCATTCGCCTAAGACGACTCCAAGGCGAAATCCATGTTTTTCTTCTCCGTTGATGTATCGATCATCGCCCCGCCACTTTCCGGAAGCTTGCTGCACCGAATGTGCTTTCGCACTGCCTCGGAGTCATTGCTCTCGGCATCTAACCTGGGTTTTCACTGCCTCCGTGACCGGTCCACTTTTGACCGAGCGACGATGTACAGGCTTTGGATTGGATAGCCTTAGCTGCTGAACTGTCTTCGGATCCTTTTCTAGAGTTTCAGTTTCATTCTGCGCGCAGCGTGGGTAGTGGGGTGCGGTGCAAAGCACTCAAGCAGTGCCTTTGTTGTTCAAACAGGCTGGAGACCGCTAGGTCTCTTGGTTCGCGGCGACGTTACAGCTTTACGGGTTGTATTTGACAATTTTAGCGAAGCGTCGTGCACTCACCACTGCGCATAAATGTAGCGTCTCATGCCAGTGCAGAATATCGCACACAGTTCACGTTTTTCCTATAAGCGCGTCTTGCCAAAACTCCTTCAAATCCACTGCAAAACAACCGCTAAGCTAAGTAGACGCAACGTCACGATCATCTGACACGGCTTCAAAACAAAACGAGAGATGCGTTGGGGGCAGGCCACTTGGACAGACACACCTGGCATCGCAGCAGACGATACGTTAGGCGTTTCTCATTCGATACAGTACTGTTATTTCCATAAATAGATAATGAGTACTTTCCAGGAAAAAAAAACAAGCGTGTTTGTTTTCAAGTGTTGTAAAAAATAATTCATTATATCCTCATGCCACATCTGGAACACATTGTCCGATCAATACATACCCTGGTGGTTGAATTTGTCCAGGTTTCACTTCTATCTCACGATCACGCAAACTTTCTGCCAGAAGTGTTACGTACAAAAAACGAAGCAAGTTTTAACTAGGAATAAATTCATATCACTTTATTTTACACTCGGCAAACAAGCGTCGCGAATCTCAAGAACAAATTCCATTCGAAGCAGACCCGAAGCCTGTACTTCCTATGGGAAGAGTGTACTAGAACAGGGGAGTGCCCGGAACGAGCTTGAAAAAGTGAAGCCCTAACAGGGTCAGTCCGCTTGTGGCGCTGCGATCGGTAGACTGCAATGTGTCGTCGTTTTAAGAGTTGCGCGCGGCAACACCAAAGTGGTGCAGAGGTAGAATGCCCGCTTCCCACTCGAAAGTCCTGGGTTCGAATCGCAGCTGTAGATGTTCAGTTTTTATTCTTGAGTGTAACTTCTTATATTTGTATTGTCTTTTCTTGTTTCTTAAAACTAGCTGTGATTGGTACGTATTACCACAGAAAGTAACTGAAATATGAAGTAAAATACAAGATATTTGACAGTGAGCGTAATTATTTGCAGCGCCGCCGCACGGCATTCAAGAAATACGTAAAGTATGTCCTCCGGGATTTCTCGTATTCGCAAAGATCTCAGAGCTTACTGTACGTTTTTGTTGAATGCCGAGCGGCGGCGCTGCAAGTAATGACGCTCACTGTCAAATATCTTGTATTTTACTTCACATTTCAGTTACTTTCTGTGGTAATACGTACTAATTGCAGCTAGTTTTAAGAAACAAGAAAATACAATACAGATATAAGAGGTTACACTAAAGTATAAAAACTCAACATCTACAGCTGAGATTTGAACCCTGGGCCTTTCGAGTGGGAAGCGGGCATTCTACCGCTACACCACTTTGGTTTTTTTTTTCTTTATTCCCGACTTTCACATACATAAAACGTGTTGGCCAGGCTTTGGCCGACACGACATTAAAATTTTTTCATACAGATCAATTCATCGAGCACTGAAATCCATACTGGCGGGTCAGGGAGCGTGCGATACACCTCCCTCAGACGGCACCACACTTTCAATAAAGTGGTCATGAACTGGACGAACAACCTGTTGGACATGTTCGAATTCCATTTTCGTTCTCCACACGGCGTGGAGTCCCAGGAGCATTATTAAATCATATGGAGTGTCCTCAGATGTGTTTACCGGCAAGAAGCGTATTCCATATGGGTCTAGAGGTAACTCTTTCTTTAAAGTACGCTGTAGCACATCCCAGTAGAAAATGGGATCCCAACAGTCTAAGAATACATGTTCTATCGTCTCTGGTTTTTTACATAGGTAACAATTGGTTGTCCAGGGTATGAAAAAACCTTTTTTCGCTAAGCCATGTTTTAACAGGAAGTGTGTTCGTGTGCAATTTAAAGAAGAAAGTTTTAACTGATGGTGGTACCGGCATTTTCTTTACTCTTCTTAAAACATCCTGTCCTGGGCCTCCAAGGTGTGGAAAACGGTACAAAGGCACTGGTAGCACACTCTCAACAAGATCCTTATACAATTTTTTCTTGTTAATCTTGCACAAATACTCTTGAGTGAAACGAGCGCTCAGCATCCTATACGAAGCGATCACCTCTCGCAGACACCCGGTAACAGGCCCACGTATATTTTCACATGACGCCACAATAAATCCAGGAAGCAGTCTCTGCAGCCTCGCTTGCATGGGAGTGCGGAGAAAAGGGTCATTTTAGGTCACGTAAAAAAATAAAACGCGATACGAGAGAGAGAGAGAGGTTAAGTGAAAGGCAGGGAGGTTAACCTGAAGAAAATTTTCGGTTTGCTACCCTGCACTGGGGAAGGGGTAAGGGGGAATAGAAAGATAAGGAAGGAAAGAAAGAGATAGAAAAGAGCTAGAAAAAAAATAATAAACCGCACGCGATACGAGCTGTCGCAGAAACAAGTGAGCTAAACCAAGCCCACCAAGCTTGACTGGGCGAAACAAATTCATACGACTGGTCCGCTCCCAGGTGGACGCCCAAATGAAAACCGCAAAGACCCGGTGAATTCTCTGAATATTTACGCGTGAAGCACACAACACACTCATGACATACCAGAACTTTGAGACGAGAAACAGGTTACAGACAGTGGCCCGTGAAAATATGGACAGTTGCCTGCCTTGCCATGCTGCAGTTTTTTCTTTCGTACTTCGCACTTGCTCAGACCAGTACACATCAGGATCGCGGTAACTATCGAGCGGCACGCCGAGGTACTGCGTTGGAACTGTCGACCAGCGTAAACGCGAGAAGTGCTCCGGCGTTGCGTACCAGTCGCCATGCCAAAAAACCATAGCTCTTATCCCAGTTGATCTGGGCACCAGTGCGATCGCAGAACCTTTCAAACATAGTCGCGGCATGTCTAATACTATCTCTGTCTGAGCAGAAGACGGCGATGTCATCTGCGTAGGCCAGTATTTTTACATGTGCTGCGTGTAGCCTAAAGCCTGAAATAAGTTCGCTGTGAATGATGGAGAGACATAGTGGCTCGGAGGTAAACTGCGAACAACAAGGGTGACAAAGGGCATCCTTGCCTTACTGATGAGCGTACGCGTATGCTGTCTGTCAGCTCGCCATTAACTATAGTGCGCGTAGTGCAGTTACTATACGCCATCCTAACGCCTTCAAGAATTATGTGGCCAACATTGGTATGTTCTAATATATTGAAAAGGATCAGGTGTGAGACGCGGTCAAATGCTTTTGCTAGGTCAAACTGCATCATCGCCACATGCTCGCCTAGTGCGTCACAGCATTCGAGCACACTTCGTGCGACGTGTACATTTGTCGCGATACTGCGACCTTTGATGCCGCATGTCTGGTGTGAACCCACCAACGTCGTTATGACCCCTTGCAGTCTTTTCGCTAATACCTTCATGAAAATCTTGTAGTCGACGTTGGTAAGACTAATTGGACGGTAAGAAGCTGCAGATAGGCGTTTTTCGGGATCGTCACTTTTCGGGATGAGCACAACGTGCGACGTTGTGAAAGATACCGGTACACGTTTCAGATCATACGCTTCGACGAAAACTCTGAGCAGGATCTGAGCGACCATGCTCTTAAAGGTTTTATAAAATGCTGCACCAAGGCCATCGGGCCCAGGTGCTTTACCCGGGGTTAACTCGTCGATAGCGTCTTCAATTTCACGTAGACTGATCTGGCATTCGAGACGTGCCTTAACGTCATCATCAAGCTTCGGCATAAATCGGAGGAATTCCTCCTGGAAGCCTTCTACGAGGTCCCGTTGGTGGCCTAACAGGTTACCGAAATGCTCGGCTATCGCACGCTTGATAACCTTGCTGTCAGACGTGATTTCATCGCCATTAGCTACCTGACGGATTTCATTCTGGCACGCGTATCTTTTTTCGTCCGATAAGGCGCGTTTCGTTGGCCTTTCCCCGACCCATAGTTTTTCGGCTCTCGCCCGTATGACCGCTGCTTTGTACTTTTCGGCATCGATTTCCTCCAGCTGACATTTCACGTCTCTTAATTCCTTGCAAAAAATACCAGGTTGGTTGCTTTCCATACTACTCAAAAATTCAAGTTGCTCTCGCAACATTCGCTCAGTATGGTTCTGTTCATACTTGAGGATGCTACTTCTTTCCATCGCCTTTATTTTAACTCTCTGTTTAAATTCTTCCCATTCAGCTGCCAAGCTGATTGACGGCGTATCGAGTAGCTTCTCTAATTCTTCTGCTACTACGTTTACAAAGTGCTCGTCATGGAGTAGTTTAACATTAAATTTCCAAAGGTTCCAATTTAAACGTCGTTTCACCTGCCTTTTCCCAAACCCGGCGATGACTAAACAGTGGTCACTGAAAGAAACGGGCTTGACGTCGTAAGATGTGCACAAGAGAAGAAGTTCGGCTGATACATATATCCTGTCCAGTCTGGCGTTGGCTGTCACGTTGAAAATGGGTGTACGTTGGACGAACGCCACTGGAATAAACGCTGCCCACGTCTTCTAAGCCATTATCATGCACTATCTCGGATAGCAACTCGGCACTCTTATCGCTAACTCGAGATTTCTTAGAGCGATCTTCGGCCGAACAGACGCAGTTGAAGTCACCCAAAAGCAATACAGTTTTTATCACAATTTAAGTGCGTTTTGAAGCATTCGAAAAATGTTTTGCGCTCTGTTTCCACGTTTGGTGCATACGCGCAGATCGCGCGGTAACATAAACCAGAAAGGCCTGAAATCAACGACCAAGAGGCGTCCACTTTCGCACGATACAACCGTTTGTACGCATATACCTAAGTTGTTACGTACGAAAAGGGCGCACCCGCCCGAACTTCCAACCGCGTGACAAACACATACGTCGAAGTGAGAGCGAAAAAGGGACACCATCCGGTCAGTTGCTTCCTGGCTCTCTATTTTCGTTTCCTGGACTGCTACTAAGTGCAAGTCGTGATCAAGTAGTAGGCGGCTTACTTGACACTGTCGCCTTCTAGCGCCAAGCCCTCGTACGTTTAGTGTTGCTACACGTAACCCCAGTTTCAAATTTCATAGCCATGTCGGATAAAGATAAATGTTACTCTCAGCGGTACCAGAGGAAAGAAGAAATAGAGAGCCTCCTTGAAAGCAACACAAAAGGCAGCACACACGAGAAAAAAGAAACAAACTAATAATAACACCCCCCCCCCCCCCCCCCCCTATCACTTGCCCGATAGCCACTATAACTACGGGGGCGGGTTACCCGCCGACCGCCGTTGTTCGCTCGGAATGTTCGGCCGTGCTTTAAAAGGGAAGCGCCTCACACCTGACGGATTTTGTCGGTGGCTCGTCCCCAGCACCATCGTCCTGTCGCGGCTCGCTGCTCGAAGTCTGTTCATGCGGCCGTTTCCCGGCCGTCCCGCTAGCTGATTCTTGTGTAACGTCCATGCACTCTTCCGCTGGTTGATTCACACTCGCCCGAGACACAGGGTCCGATGAGGCAGCCTTGCTTGTAGACGTGGTCTCAGTGGCTCGAGCAGGGG
>JALIZH010014561.1:0-45882 GCA_030522465.1 Rhipicephalus appendiculatus
ATGAGTGTCGGTCAATTCAGCCGAGTTCCACGATGCAAGTGTTAGTTCAGGTGCCAGCGAGCGAAGCCTTGTAGCTGCGTCAGTCTTAAAAACGGTAGGTGTACAGTGGGCACCGTCCTGTGCAGATCGACAGGCCTTATCTACACAGTCGTTACCTTATGTACCACTAACACCCGGTATTCACGCTGTCCCAAGTTCTTTCTCGATGCCTTGGTGGGTAAGAAGTTTTCTATCACCAAGTAACACCTCATTAGGTCTATGGCGAAATGGCGAGATTATTCAGGAAGTCAAATGCACCATGTGCTCAAACGCGGAGGAAAATAACACAGTACTTAGATGCAGTCACTCGCCAATTCTTCCACTGAATGCTTGTTGTCTAGCTATCCACTTCACGGTTCTCGCGCGAAGTGAAAGTTAAGAAAACTAGACGTGATATATTCTCAGCCAGCAGAGCTAGATCCCCCATTTTTCGTTCCTCGCAAATAGATTCTTAACCCTTCAAGATGCGTTATTTATTTCAGAATAAGTATCTACCAAACGCCTTTGGCTGACTCCCGAGGGGCATGTAGAGACACCCTGTCTCAAGTACTCATGCACTTGAGACAGGGTCTCGTTCAACTATGTCTCAAGTGCATGAGCACTTGGGACAGGGTATCGTGTTTGAACATCCAGGTATTAGGACCGGATTTATATACAAAACCAAGAAACTGCGTTATTATGCGCTTCCACTTAGAACGCGCAAATATACTAAATTTGTGCACAATAATGCTCCCTCATTTGTTCTCATTTTTGTGGAGCATAGTAATAAAAAATTGGGGGACCCTTAAGCTTCGCCTTTAAGAGTTGAACGAGATAGCGATATCCCGTCCCTACACAGCAAACGGGTTTGAGCCTTTTTGGGAGTTTTGGGCCCGGCTCTTAACTTGCATCCTAAAGATACTACGCAAAACCCCCTACCAAAGGAGGTTTTATGGGGGGTACGCAGGGCAAGATGGCGGTGCCTGTTGAAGCGACAGCCGTCCACTTCGAATCTTTCTAGCCATCGGCCTGCATTATTAAACTCATTCATTCCCAAATAATGCTGGTATTTGATTTAGATTTGAGTAATGAGGCTTCGCTAAGCGTATACTGCCGATAAAACAGCTCCGTTTTCGAGATACAGAGTCGATTTGCGGTGCAGAAGGCTTAACAAGGTTTGTTTACAAAGTAAACGGAGTCAAAGGAGGGAATTTAGGAGGTAACTTTGGTGTTTTTATTTAACTCATTTCGGGGGCTTGAACGGAGTTCATTGGAAGTTTTTTCTGCTTCTTTTTTGAGAGCTTTTAAAACGCCCCTTTATACGCGGCCCGAGAGAGGGCGAGAAAAAAAAGGTATTTCAGGCACTATACTAGCGTTTTAGAGACATTTCTTGCAAGTATTCATCGCTAGAACATATTAGAAAATGGACATTGATGTATTCATGCACAAACATGACATATGCATACAAGCACGCACGACACAGGAATCGAACTCGCGACCACACGCACTGAAAGCAAACATCATATCCATTACACCACAGCGACGCCACTATCTTGCGTAGTTTTTCACGGGTATATATCTACAAAGCAGCTACTAACCCGTCGGCGACACCTCAAACTTTTGTTCTCGTAGCATCGGCATGTGTTAGCGCTTTCGCAAGGCCAGTACATAAACTCAGGGGCGTCACGAAGGCCAAGGTAAACACCTTCAGCTTTGAACTATTCGGTTCGTCGTGTCGTGCCGCTGGAAAAATTGTAAACGTGTGCCCTCTTGAGTACTTCGACATTGTTTCACTCGCCCAAATTCGTGGATACCAGCGTGACAAAAGGTATCCTCAGATGGCCGAACATATGTGCATTCCATGGGCGTATGATGTGGAGCTATCTTCGTTGTTTCTGCCGCGAGCTGCACGCGTCCCATGGCAGCGGCGTGTTCTGAGCTGTATGACCGCCTGTGTTTTCATTGATGGGGTGTGTGCCTCCCGACGCACGGAAGCCCTCAGAGACGAGGACGAAACACTGAGCAACACATCTTTATCATTTCAAAACACTGTCAGCGGCCCCTAAGCGCGAGCGTGCCTGTGTCCATCGTTCTCGTCATCCACCGGCGCGCTCACAGCTACGACTCCCATAGCATATAAAAGTTACTCACGCAGATGCCCACAAGCGTGCTCAGGGTGCCTCTTCAGGGGGAAGGGGGGGAGGGGACGAAGGCTCGTCGCTGCGCCCACCCTCCCTATTAAGTCAATGCACTGGGCAGACCCCCCGCCCCCCCCTCCCCGTGTGCACGCCTATGCACATGCCCGAGTTACAAGGACATTGTAACGCGCCTACACTTAAGTGCATTTATTGCGCGCGTACTCGCGAGCCAAACGCAGGTGCAGCAGCGCCTTCAGAGTAGCTGAACGATAATCTACATCCACAATTAGCACTTATTCGCAACTCGCACTTTCGCGGGGCACACAGTGATTCTCTAACTCAAATTCAATATTTAGTCGCTTTCACACTCGGAGACAACCTACAATCTTACTACTGTAATGAAGAAGAGAGAACAAAGAGACAACGCCCTCGCCTACAATCTTACTACAACGACTACCTACAATCTTACTAATTAACTTTCATTGTTAAACATCACACAAATGCATTAAAGCGAATGCATAAGCATGCCCCAATGTCAAGTACAATCACCACAAATTAGCAGTAGGTCTCCCGTTAAATAAAAAGTTAATGCACATGCACTTCGCCCTTGTGAAAGTCCATGTGTATGTGGCACTCCTCTTGCATAGATGATGTAGCAAGAATAAAAAAAATGTAGTATTCCCGTCTTCTTCAACGAAACAGCTGTGATAAGAATGATAAGAAAAACAGTGTTAGCAATATTTTATTGGAACCAAAACAGTAGCAGTTCTCATGTCAGTGTAAGCATATGTATATTTCCATCTTCTTGCACAGAACCTACACCCAATACAAAACACTAAGAACGTATACAGTACAGCCCAAGCGCTATATATAATTCACAACAGTAAAGCAACATGAAAGTAGTGTGGCAAATCTCATCATAATGCACACTGACATGTGCACTTCACAGTGCTAGTATGTAAACACAATCCAGAGAAATGGGATCTACAATGAACTTGGTGTCAGCCTGCACATGAAGGCAACTAAGCTAGTACATTAAGGCTAGCATTACTTTTAAGAAATATGCAACCATGCAGGGAGGCATGTTGTAGATTTTAATTGAATTAGTTTGCCCTATGGCATCAAAACATGTCACACATCATCATACAGTTCTGTTTTCTGCAGAAAAGTCCGAAATAGACCTGTGGTGTTGATTGTAGATCCACTTACCACAATTTGTAAAGGCGTTCAGCCATGCCAGCAAAATGACAACATTGCATTCATATATGGCTGCACATACTTACTCACAAATATCTGAAAATGAACGCAGTTTTTTAGAAATATACTTGGGAATTTGTCGCCATTATCACACAACTGCAATATACCAATACTTCTATTATACATATTTACTACAGCTATGTTTACAATATTCCCATGCCAGCCACTGTCATCTGCAACCTAAAAAGTTCATCTTTAATTCCTCACTTCATGGCTTGCGCATAATTACCACATTGAAAGTTAATACCACTACCATGGCTGCAAAGTCAACTTGAAATTCGGCAATCACATGCCTAAAATTAAAAATTTCCACAAGTAGTGGCTGGTGGCTTGGCATATTGGATCCTAGGGCTTGCTATGCCATGTGGTTGAATAGAATTTGATCACGAATCTATAGAGCCTGTAAAGCAGTCAGGAACTGAGTTCATAGTTAAAGAGTGAAAACAAAACAGCAACACACATAGAAATAGAAATGAAGGGAACAGGACAACGCAGTACTGGCGACTGAAATTTACCACGTGTATGGCGTTTTTAGTTACGTTCATACTCATTCTGTGAGTGGATGGTTCTTTATTTTTGTAATTTTTTTCGCACTGTGTATATCTTTCTGTGGTTTGCATTACACTTCAGGTCCTCGTTAGTGTAGAGTGAGGCACAGGGGAGTGTTCCCACAATACAGTGTCTTGTACACAAACAAGTGGGTGAGCAACTCTTGCAGCTTTGCCAGAAATGTCTTCCTGAAAATAATAGAAAAGAAGTCCATTAAGCTTTCCATATCCAGAAATATGAATGTCTTGGCAAAGACTCACACTCCATAGCTCGGCACACTCACTCATGAGTGCACTCAACTCACACTCACTCACACTCATTTGAACGTGGTAAGTTGAGTATGAGTGAGTACTCATGCGTGTGAGTTGACGTGAGTGTGAACGTGAGTGAGAACTCATGAGTGTGAGTGGTCGCGAGTGTGAACGTGAGTGAGTACTCATGAGTGTGAGTGGACGTGAGTGAGTGCGAAGGCTGAAAAAATTGTGGTGAGTGAGTTTGAGTGAGTACTCCCTTAAAGTGCCGACCTATGGAGCTCAACACACTCACTCATGAGTGCACTCAACTCACACTCACTCACACTCATTTGAACATGGTGAGTTGAGTATGAGTGAGTACTTATGAGTGTGAGTGGACGTGAATGTGAACGTGAGTGAGTACTCATGAGTGTGAGTGGACGTGAGTGTGAATGTGAGTGAGTGCGAAGGATGAAAAAATTGTGGTGAGTGAGTTTTAGTGAGTACTCCCTTGAAGTGCCGACCTATGCACTTGACTATACTATTGCAGACCATTAAACAGAACACGAAACAAATGGAATAGTGAGATGCTGCTAAGTAGTTTCTTGTGAACTTTTCACTTAAAGTACAGAGGGCAAAAAGTACACAACTGTAATGAAATGTGAAACAGCACCAGAAGTGTACTTTTGTCTTGTGTACCATCATTCGAGTAGTTTTAGCTGTCAGTGAAGTTAGCGTTGTAGTGTAAAGGGGGTGCAAATTTTAGTATGATTAACCTTGGAGTTAAACGCATTTCAATGGAGGCGTAACTGCTTGAGGCCCACGTACTTAGCTTTAAATGCGTGTTAAAGAGCCCCAGGCGGTCTATCTTTCCGAAGCCCTCCACTACGGCGCCTCTGATAATCGTGTGGTGGCTTTGGGATGTTACGCACCAACAGTTATTATCACTTACAACACATGGAACACTAGCTTCTTCATCAACCATAGCTGTTCTGTTGTTCTGTTTAGGACTGAAGATTGGGCGACTTGGTATTGATTCACGGCAAAATTAAACAGTGCACTTGTAATGACGACAATAGAAGACGTGGACAAAGTACCAGCCTGTTTACCTTGTCAGAAATTGTGTCAACAGTCAGAATACTGTGTGCTGATCATAAACACTATGGCAACAAAAAGTAAAACAAAATAACCAGAGGGAAGGAACAAGGTGATTCAACAACGAGGTTCAACAGATTCAACTGACTTACCTATATCAATGTGATTAAATTAGCCTTGCACAAGTGACACATCTCCTAAATTCCATAAATATGCACATGTAACCTTGGCGAGCTCTAGTGCTGATATGTGACTAATGAAGTGACCATACCATAAAATGCATGTGCTTCAGCAAACACACTGTAACTAAGCACATGTCTTAAACATCATACGGCCATCATAAGGTGTCATTAACATGACTTATTCTTTCTAGCTAAATGTATACAAGCTCATGATGTCAGTGCGCCTTGATATGCATTGGAGAAGGACAAAGTGCACAATGCAAAATTGTCGTCAAAAAGTATTTTTACTTGCTCATAATCTGCGCATGAGAACAGAATAAATAGAAAACAAATCTGGCCTTAATGCATGTGTTACCACATGACAGCCTGATAACAGCTGTCTTTTTTTTTTGTTGCTTAAGTGTATACTCCCTGGAAGCACTGCTTCATTCATGCTTTATCGCAAGCAAGGAAATTATGTCGTACAAACATTCAGTTTTAAGGCGCACTCGCTTGAATTGGCTGGCCACGCCAAGCGGTCAGCCAATTCGAAACACGTATCACACATCGTTGTTATGC
Source organism: Rhipicephalus appendiculatus (assembly GCA_030522465.1). Taxonomy (NCBI): domain Eukaryota; kingdom Metazoa; phylum Arthropoda; class Arachnida; order Ixodida; family Ixodidae; genus Rhipicephalus; species Rhipicephalus appendiculatus. Next base: position 6,031 of record JALIZH010014561.1, read on the forward strand.
GAGCTTAATGGCCTTTCTTTTTTCGCTTTTCATTGCACTCTTGACGCGATGCAATATGCAGAACAGCACCTACTGCTGCCCAAGCGACAAGGTCGTGCAAACAGAGAAAACATAAGTATTACGTACCATTTGTGTTCCTGAATGTGCCGCGAACGCGGCGCGCCCATCAGCTGCTGCTCGCTTGAGTCACCGGGCCATTGCCACACCATTGCACACGCAGTGCATGTTTGCACTGTCGTCAAACCACACATTTCACGTCCCGCGACGAGAACACAGTAAGGCTGCCGGCATGAAATGTGCACACATGATCGACGCATAGCAGGGTAGTTGAAAGGCGTCCTTCACAAAACCGACGTTATCCCATGACGGCTTCGCTTCGCTATCACTCACGCACGCCGCTGGGGCCAGCCTGCGGTAACATCCGCTGTCATTTCGGAACTTCTCACGTTTCTCGCGACTCCCTTCTCGCGTTTCTTTCTTATTGCTTTCTTTTTTCCCCTCCGCGCGCGCATGCGTGCGATGGTTGTCCCGCTCTTATCGCCGCCGTTCGAAGGTCAAAGGCGCTTCGTTCCTTTCAGAGCAGCCGCTTGAGGAGAGTCGCGTTTTTTTTGTTTCGTTTCTCCGGATCTTATTCCGTGCGTTGAGGCACACCGCCTGTGCCCAATTCGTCATCCAAAAGGGTATACTGACTGTGCATGCGGTGCCGATAGGCCACATCGAGGGTGTACACGCTCCTACTTTTAGTTTAACTTCGATTTGATGGTAAAACAACATAAGCGAAGTAATTCTGTGGTCGAAATGCATCGTGAACCCGAGCCCAGCGGTAGTGTGCATTCCGCACAACAATGTGCATCAGCCGACGAGACGAAGAAATCGTTGATTAGCACGTTCATGAATTTATTAGGCACTTTGAGAAACACTTCTTTCGCCCGCGCAGTTGCATACATGCACGCCAGCACTGAAAGCACTATAGCTTCGGATAAAATCAAAGGAAGATATGCCCGAGAAAGTGAAATAGGAGTTTTCTGTCCTTGAACTCCATTTGACAAAATGGCGTCAGATCGTGAATTTACCTCCTTTCTTCCACCTTTTATCCCCATAATTTCTCAAGGAAGTAAAATTGAGGACGCAGAACTTTATTACACCGATCTTAATACTCCCTAAGGGAGTACGGTCCCAAATGAAGGTAGTATTAAGCCCTTAAAACGCCCAATTCGGCTAGTTTGCGTTTACAGTGTACTGCGTACTTTCACTTAGTGCATACTATGTAATGGGTAGTATGGTTCAAACCAGGAGAAATTATGCGCGGCAAATGCGGGAAATGTTTTCGAACTTGCTATGCACCCACTACGTTGTGTTAAGGGAATACGCGCAGTAAGGTGTGTGTCGTTTGTAATGGGTGGCTGGCTTTAAACTATGGAATCGTTATGATAGTCACATATTCTGACGCCCGATGGCAATTTACGCTTGTACCACGCAATATTCCTGGGATATTACATGTTATATTGCGACGCCTCTATAAGGGACGCTTGCGTTTGCGAAGCATGGAAGTTATTTTCACTGCATTTCCAAGCAGAGGAAGTTATTTTCACAGTATCAGAGGCAGCAGAGGCATGGCTGTGTGGTAGAACACCTGCTTGCCACGCAGACGACCCGGGTTCGATCCTCACTCGGACCCGAAAATTTTTATTATTTATTTTATTTGCATCTTTCTCGATTTTTCGGTCACGGACAAGATGATGATTTTTCGCTCACAACCAACGACGCTGACGCCGACGCCGGAATTTCTGCGAAACGAGCTCTTTAACGCTATCGCGTTAAAATGGCGATATATATAATTTTGGACGTAATATTCGGTCAGGCCGCGTTAGTTCTGGAAGTATTGCCGCATTTTGATTTAAATGTGCAACTTCAGTATACATGTCATAAGTTTATCGTAGCAGAGCGAGAAGAATAAAAGTGCTGCAAATCTTTCGTCCTGTTCCTTTATTTGACCTGAGAGTAGAACAATCGCTAAAAGTTAACACTACGAAATCCCAAGAAACCATGCGCAGTCATGCGTGAACGCACTCCTGTTGGCACGAAAGACATGCTAAATCAGAGTGTGATAGTTTAAGGCATGCACATGAAGCAAATATGTCTACTTTAGACGTATGATGGTAAGCATTAGATATTAGATTATAACATAAAAAAAAAACATTTGCTGCAGCAATACGTAGCATCAGACCACACGGTTCCCACTTGTCAGCTTTCACTGCTGCGTGTATACATTACAACGCTTTTGAATTATGCATAACTGAGCGTATAAAGAATAGTATTACTTTAATGTAAAAGCATTGCGCGTACTTTTGCCGCAGGGCATAAATCATTTTGTAAAGTGCGAGTAACCTCATGCTAAATTAGTGCGCGACAGTCTAGATGAGAAAGACGAAAAATAAATAAAACTTGGCGATGTGCGCATCCTCATTAGCCCAGGGTAATTCCCACATCACTTTCAATCTGAGGCTGTCTGCATGCTGTGCGCGCGGAAAGTACGTAGTTTAATAGGGGCCATCCACGGTCGCGTCATCAATTAATCTTCACGCACGCCCACCATTCAAGAGATAAGCCTCTCTGAAAGGGGGAATTGCAGGCGTGTCATTGCTCCTTTTAAGTTGCGATGCAATGAACTGGATAAAAGCATCCTTCTGTTTATTTATATATATTATAAATGACTTTACAAAGCGTTTAAGCTTATAAATAATGTAGTTTATAGTACGCGAAAGTTTAACAGTGACGGTCCACCACTTATCGTGAACAGATTGGTCTCTGATATGGAACATTTTTACTAATTTACTGCGCAAATGTAACATGCCAGGAATACTGTATGAGAATATCTTAAAATAAAGCTTTTGCACAGATTCTTGTCGAATTCTATGTTGAAGTAAATTAAGCTGTTGTGCCAGAAATTAGAAGAAGTCCTAATTTTGCATAAATCACCCCGAAAAAAATATTTGACAGTGACCTGTCATTCGCAAGTCAAAATACGACATTTTAGTGCTTTGCATACAATGTAATGTTCTGCCCCAACACGTCGTTGTAGAACCATTGCCACAATTAAGTTATTCTGTTCGGTGGAACAGCATTGCAAATATGCTATTCAACAGAGGAGCTGCTCATTCCAGCCGTCCTTTGTAATCCGCGAACAAAAAACTATCATCCCGATGAACCGACACGGGCTATCTTCTTCTCTTCGTCATGCTCTGCTTCCCTCCCAAAACACTCGCGCCGATTTGTAGTGAGATCGTGTAACGGATGGGAGACAGAAGTAGTACAGAGAGAGAGAGAGAGATGAAGAAATAAATAAATAAATAAAATGAAATGAATGGTAAAAATTCTTGACAAAATTTTTAAGAGGCGGGATTCAAACCAGCGTACCCACGATCCGAAGGCGAACACTGCAACCACTCGGTTATACAGGCACGCTAGCTGAGCTTAACATAGCCTTGAATATATAGTATAACAAGATGGTTAGGAAATCAAAGTCAGGTTGAGGAAGAGTGATGTGAGGGTGAAGTGGAGGGAAAGAAGGAGGACACGAGCAAAGCATGGCATCGCAAGAAAGAGAAAGAGAGAAATAGACAGAAACAAAATCAAGAAAAACAGAAAATGAAGGACAGAAAACGGGGAGACTCAAAGAAGCAGACAGAAATATATAGACAGCTATAAACAGTGACAGAGAGAAGGAGATAGAAAGATCGGAGTGAATAATATAAAGAAATGTTGATATAAAAAGAAAGAAATACAAATAAGCACTGACAAAGAAGACGTAATCAAATAGAGAGAGCAGAAAAAATAAAGAGATGATGAAAGATAGAGGAAAAAAAAAAGAGAAACAAGGGCCGCCCAGCTTCACAGTTCGTTCAGGATTTGCACCACCAGTGTGAAGCTGACTTCTTTTTCTCTTGAAAAGTTGTTCCATGTAAACATTTTGAAATACATTGCTTGGTGTCTTGTGTGGGATACGTATAATCTCGAAAATCATTCCAGCGAAATGTAAAACTTCAAGCTTAAAAGATGGCCAAAAAAGTTTTCCGAATGTAGGACTGTTTTTTAAAAGCAGAATCAAAGTTGTTGCCTCACAAATTTTTTTCATGCAATACGTTTGCGCTATGCACTTAAGTGGCAGTGTGCTCACGGTTTCTAGAAAAGTAAAGCGCTAATTTAAGTAGCTTCGCACTAGGGCTGCCAAGCCTGAACGAAGTGCGGCGCTAGGTGGCCTTCCTTGTTTCGCTTTTTTTTTACTTTCTTTCTATCTTTTTTTATCTTTTTCTTCCTTCTCTGTGTTTTTCCTATGTCATTTTTATCTCTTTATTTCTATTTCTTTCTCTTTCTCGCTCTTTCTATCTCTTTCTGGCGCTGACTTACAACTAGTTTGTTTTCTTCAGAAATGCGCATATACACGCGGCAAAGAGAAGAAAACAGACCGCAAACAATACAAAACAAAAGGAAAGGCCAAAAAGTAAACACAAAAAAAACACGAAAAATCAGCGAGAGATGAAGCTTAGCCATCAACCGTTATCGTCATGTGCTCTGTCGAGATAGTTGAACACTTCCCTGGTGAGGGCTATCGATGCAGCACTTTTGCACTGCTCACGCCAGCGCTCAACGCTTGCTGCCTAGATAATCTCCCGGGTAAGGGCGTCTGAACTTTTCCCAATTATGCGGCACTCATCAAGCTGGGACTCACAGGTTCATGCGTGACAGTGGCTGGCAAGAGTGCGAAAGCGTGGCATCCATACCACTCACCAAGAAAGATTTAAACTATCTCAGCAGAGCAAGTGGCGATAACGGTTAATGGCTACGCTTCATTTTTCGCTGATTATATCATGTTTGCTTGAATTTCGTTTTTGTTTTTTGTTTTTTTTTTTCATTTCTTTCTCGTTGCTGTTTCTGTGCTGTTTGCTTCTTCTTTGCTGCGTAAATACGCGCGTTTCTGAAGAAGATAAACTAGTTCTAATCAGCGCCTTGCGTGTCTTTTTTATCGTCCTCGTCTCGGTGCTGCGCTTGGTTCACAATGCATCAACAACTCGCCCGAATTTTCCCGTTACTTTCTATGTTAGGCTTTACTCCCCTCTCTCCTCTCTTTCGCTGCTCCTCACCCTGCCTTTACTTTTTGACCCCCTTGCTGTACTATAAAATGCTACGTTAGGCTCTGCTACCGTGCCGAGTGGTGACGACGCTGACCTTCGGATCGTTAGTACACGGGCTTGAATTCCGCCTTGCCGTAAAGTCTTCTTCGCCGCTAAGTTTGTGTTTCTCTTTCTTTGTACCTATTTCTTTCTCTCTATTTGTACCCGTTCTTTCGGCCATCCGAGTTATTGCATCCCGCGCAGGACAAATCAGAGCACCTTTTCTGGAAGTGAATCAGAAGATGTAGAAGAGGACGAAGAGAGCGCGTGCCGGTTCGGGACGGTGATAGCTGTTCGTGCGCTCTGCACGGAGTAGCGGTAAGCTTAAAAACCAATCGAACAAGTTCTAGTCTTTTTCTCGTTTAAAGAGACCGTGTATATTGATTTGTTCTCTACTTTCATCAGTCCTGTGTTTCTTTGTTTGTTTCGGCAGATGTATTGGGAAAACTTCCTCTTTCCATTATGTTTATGTATTTCACTAGTGGCTGCGTGCTTGATACACAACCACTGGCGAGAACAGCTCGGATGTAACCATCACTTTGTATACATGGCGTAATTCGTGTTGAATGTAAGATTTCACAAGTACGCCTTTCCTGTTTGTGGTTCCGGCTTGTCCAACCAGTTCGTCGAACGTCGACGTTGACACGCTTGCGCCCCCATTGTTTCCATAAAGAGGATTTTTTCGTGCTTATCTTTCCACGCTGCACTTTCATTTGCAAATTTTTCTTGAAGCACAAAGGTCCCTCTTACCCAAAGTTTAAGCTGTCCACTTTTGTTATAGTGTAACTGTGAGAAAAACTCCTGGTCTGCAGGTTTTTCAGAAACGCCCTGCTTAAGAAGCCCTAATTTCGGGAAGGCATTGCAAATCCCACTAAGCTCATGCATAACTTACACGTATATGCGTGGACTTGCACGCAGTGCACTCGACATTGCTTTGAGATTAGTGAATGTCGAGTCTGGTTACTACAGAGCCCTAGAGATTAAAATTTCTCGAGGGTGTAAACAAACAACTAAATAGAAAAAGGAAGAGATTAATTCGAGTGAAAAACCTGAAGTGGCCTTGCAAGGAGCTAATAACACAAGCACAAAACTCAGAAAGCTTCGCTTGTCTTTTTAAAAGATATGATAAACATCTCAAAAATATGACGTTTAATAACTGAAAATATCAAATTTTGCGCTAATAGACACAAATCAATACAACAAAGGATGCATGTTTTTCAAGCTCACAAAAATGCGACTCAACTAAGAGATTCTGCGCTGCAAAGAAACAGGTGAATATCAACGGGATAGTAAATTACAGTCATGAATGCAGCAATTAAATATACTGTTTCCCCAAATGAAATGAATATTGTTTCTTGAACGACATGTCCGCAGAGCGCGAACCCTTGAATTGCTTACTTGCTCTGACGAAAGTACAGAAAAAAAAATTAAAAATATCAAGAGGCAATCTGTCGCAGAAGTTCCGCCTGAGGGCTAGGTATACAGAAGGAAGCGAAGGAGTCAGAGTTCTTCCGAATCGTTAATGAGGCTGCACATCCGTCGTAAGAAATATAGCCCCTTCCGTATTTTTTTTTACGGGAATCAGGTTTCTTGCTGTACGTGCACAAACTTACTGTTTGCTAAGAAGCCTGCTATAATGGAATTCTGGGATTGAGCAGTAGAGTCGTTTACTGAATTTTTTTTGTTCATGAATGTAAAATCATTTTTTACATTAAAAAGACTCGGAAAATAACCGGAACAATGCTTTGATTTTTTGCCACATCCTCAGAATTTCAGCTCTTGTGAAATATATTTATAGAAAAAAAGGGACCTTTCCTTTACGTTGTTGTGTCGCGTAGTAATGCGTGAATCCTGTTGGTGTGACGTGAGTGTGCTCTTTCTCATCAACTATGAAAATTGGGGCATCTACGAACTTGTTGTGGGAAGAGTGCGGAAACAACGGAGCTGGTGGTCTTCCCATCCTACCTTCTCACCACTCCTACTCACCCTCTCTTTCCTTTCGGACCCCCTTGCTATACCATGCTGCACATGGCTCTGATATACTTTATTTCTCTCTCTTTCTCTTTCGTTCTATCTCTTCGTTTCTTTCTTAGTCTATTTCTTTCTCGTCCTCTCTTTCTCTCTCTGTCTCTTTCTCTTTTTCTTTTTATGGTTGTCTTGTTCTCTCGACATAGCAGCGAAATCACAGCGTTCTCATAAATGCTTATTCCGCATGCGTTTCTCGATCTCCGAGGTGATCTGCCCGCAGGACACTTGACGCTTGCCTGTTCCCGGGTGGATGTGCTACTAGGCGTGACCAGGCCCATCGAGCCCTACTAACTTTCGTAAAGAAAACCGATTTGGCCTCGCGCTTATAGACATTATTTCATGTGACTACTTTTTTGTGTTTACGTCTGTGTTATTTGTTTTGTTTGTGTGTTTTTCTCTTTCTTCTTCTCTCTCTCCTTTTCTTCCCTCATGTCTTCCTTTCCTCTGTGTTTCCCCTTCCTGAAGGAGCAGGCAGGCGTTGTGCCCCTCTAGGTGGCAGTTGTCAGCTGTTCCCTCCCTATTTCCTCTGTGTCTTCGTGTTTTTTATGTATGCAAACCAAATAATAATAATAATAAGAATCTCCGAGGGGTTACAACGCTCGACTTCGGACCGTTAGTACCCGGATTGGAATCCCGCCTCACCAAAAAGTTTATTTCATCTTATTTTTTCTTCTCGTCCTAATCTCTCATTCTCTTCTCTCCTCCTTTCCTTCCTCCAACGCGTTGATAGGTGACGCAAGGTGACGTCGTCGCTCACCGAGTTTTCTTTCTGCACACACCGAGTGGCCTAACTTCCGGTGTAAACAGCCTCGCTTTTAAGAGTTTACATTTTGCGCATCTGCTGCGAACGATCACTGGATCAACAACTTCGCTTGAATGCACACCTATTTGAGAGTACCTAGAGAAATCATTTTTCCGAGAGTAGCTTCCCGTCTGGAGTCGCTTATCTTCGTAACGTTTTTTCCAGCAATGCCTCTAGTTTAATGTAAATACAAAACCATGTGAGCGTATACAGAAGTCACTGTCATTGAGAATTCAGCTTTCAGCCTATAGCAGATGTGTTAGATTTCTCATTGAAATATCCAAATGCAGGTAAACATGCCAAATTAAGCCTGTGTCTAACAAAGTTGCTAAGGTAGCTATACATAAATCGAAGGCACGTTAATTCAGCATGCGGGTCAAAAGCTAAGTAGCATACAGTGTCGATCGTGCTTTAAATAGTTTGTTACATATAAACAAAGAGCTTATACCTTTTCAGCAAGAGCGACACTGCGAATTCTTAGCTATTTTTTTTTGTCAGCTTATTAGATACCCAAACATCATTTCAATAAAATCCTTTGAATTCTCCATATAAACCATTGTGCTTCCATAAACCAAACGAGAGGTGCATTATTCTAAATGAAGTACAGTAGCTTTCCAGTATTTGTGTTTCGCCGATAAAGGAGACTTGTCTAACGGCGCTGAAGTGTTCTGTGTACCCTGAACCAAACGAGAGCTGTCCCATTTTAGAAAGCACTAATCGTTCACCTGCATTATTAGCTCATGATCCAAGGTAGTTTGTCAAATTTTTTAAGGTGTCCAATGTACGACAGCAGAGCTATAAAAGGGATTTTCGGCTAAAGCTGTGGCAAGAGTATTGAACATTTCAGCCTTTAGTGTTGAGGCAACGATGCAGCGCTTCAGGTATACTGGTTGCGGCAATACCTGAACCCTAACGTTATGATGCACCTCTTTCATCGGAAATGTTGAGCAAACACTCCATTTCTGTCAACGTGCAGCTTGCCTTCAGTGTTCCAACCATTGCTATCCACGTTAACTATACCTGCTTCATTGTTCGGGCTTTGTTTTTCTAGCTTAAGATGCCCCATGTGATCGACAAACTACCGGGAATGATGGTACTATAAGCACTGCAGTAGAAAATTCTAGGAAGCGTAATACTGAGAAAGAAGAACGATAGACTGGCATATACAAAGTATCATCAGTCTTAATTTGGAATGTATCTCGAAATTGAAAAAGAAAAGATTTCTGATGTGTAACTTTCGATGATAGCCTTCAGCATGCGAGCACATTATTACCTAGGCAAACTTGGAGGCGCACGCCAAACCGCCAAACCTATCAATAAGCTTCGGCGTAACACTGAAAGAAATTGTAGTTGGTGGGTGCAGAATATATATATATATATATATATATATATATATATATATATATATATATATATATATATATATATATATATATATATATATATATATATATATATATATATATATATATATATCTCTCTTGCAGTAAGCGTACCGACTGTAGCGAAAACCAATTTTGTTAACGCCTATAAACCACTCTCGTCCCGATACCAAACAAAAAAAAATTTATCGAGCTTTCGCTGCCTGTTTTGTCAACACCGTATCCTCCTCAGAGTCTTTACTTCAATACAAAATTCGTGTAAACTGCGTAGGTACTGCATGTGAACTAACGTTCTTTGTTTAGGTAAAAGAAAGGTGCCTTATTCAAGATTTTTAAGCGCTAAAGGCAATATCAAACTAGCAGTTGTTCCGTGTATGAATACAACCGATTAGCGAAGCTCCTTAGAAATGGGACGCACGCGGCCTTTCGTTGTCCAGGCAACGGACCAACACTGGGGGTACGACAGGGTGAAGCGATGGTTTCGCGCGTTCGCCGGTTTGAGGGGAGAGGACAGAGTCGAAGAAAGAGAGAGAGGGAGACTAACCTGCCTCCGTTTCGCATGCGTTTGTGCGCGTATGGTTGAACGCGGATGGCGTCTGCACTCGCGCTTTGCACATCGTGCAGACGCCATCCGCGTTCCAGCACTCATAAAGCACTTACGACTGACCTGTGCGCTGCAGGCTGTTGCCTCTGCTCGCGTAGTGCAATAGAAGCATTATGCATGACGTAATGTGCGTTTCAGGAAGCCCAGGTACACGTTAAAAATCCCAGCTTGTCGACATTACCCGTGAATCTTGACTAGGGAGTCTCCCATAGCCTGATTTGGTTTGGGACGTTGAACCCTGTAAGCAACCGACCGAATATCACGAATTGTCACCTTTCTGAGACTTCTTCCAAACTTCCGTGCGCCCATTTTCTGAATTCCACTGTGTCATACTCAGCGAAAGAAGGACATAATTCATCAAATATTAGTTTATTAAACATGTGTCATTCAACAAATGCGATAATTTTCTTCATTGCCACTGGAGAATCATTATTGTCTGCATCAGGCGGTTCGTAAACTTATCTGTACTGTATGCAGATACCTGGCATTTACGTAGCAAAAGCTATTATAGAAATATTCAAGGATATACTTGTGACGACAGCTTAATGAGAAGGTTGCCAGTGAGTCTGTCAAGCGCTAAATATGTAACTCTAATCAAGACAGAAGTCCAGAGCAAGATGGAGATTTGATGAGACAAAAGAAAAAAAAACCCTTGAACAAGGTTTTACGCTGGATCGAATGTTTCGAAAAGTGGACTTGTCTTCGTCAATGCAGCACTTGCTGCAACTTCTCGAAACGTTTGCTACAGGGACATTCTCTGTTCAAGGATTATTTCATGTAAACGCATAGCAGGAGTTTATGAACGAAAACCAGGGAACATTTCATAGGATGAAAAAGTGTACTCGTGCCAACGCATTGGAATATTACGGCTGCATATATATGAGGCATGTTCTCCTTGTGCACGTGATATTTTGAACGAGTCCCGTTAGAAAACCAGAGCAATCCTTTGTACACAAATCTGCAAATAATAAGTCACTGAGACCTCTTTTAAGAGAACGATATCAGCATAAATCCTGCGATTGTCTTAGTCAAACCTTGTTATGGCATACTAAGAACCGCGGTAAGTGGACAGAAACACGTAAGTTCACATGTTCCTGTCCCGCCTGATTCGTAACCCTAAGGACAAACAAACTTTATTACTTGCAATTTTCTAAGCTTTTTTTTAAATGCGAATGCATTTCATAGTCGGGCTATGTCAGGCATCCGGAGTTGGCGTTGTGCGGCGTTGGCGTTGTCCGCGGAGGAGGAGGAGGAGGATAGGTTGAGGAGGTGTGCGCGCCGGCAGGTGTTAGATGTGAAGCATCTTATGGCGAAGCTTAATCCGGTGGTGGTGGTGTGCGGCGTGACCACCCTTACTGCGCATGCGCAAGCCCTTTAAAAAATAAAAATAAAAAACCTCCTCTTTCCCTCTCTCTCCTCTAGGCATCCCTCCCCGCGGCAACCACACCCTCACTGCGCATGCGCCTCCCCTCCTCTCTCTCCCTGCTACGCTCCCCCCCTCTCTCCTCTAGTCATCCCTGCCCGCGCCGTCCACACTCCCACTGCGCATGCGCGTCTCACCTCTCTTCTCCTCTCCTACGCTCCCCCCCCCTCTCTTCTCTAGGCATCTCTGCCCGCAGCGTCCACACTCCCACTGCGCATGCGCGCCCCCCCCCCCCTCTCTCTCTCTCCTCTCCTACGCTCCCCCCCCATCTCCCTCTCTCGCCTCGAGACGCCGACACAGGCAGCGTCTGCTAGGCGAGTTTCTTGGTTGAAAAAACCGACTGCTCGCGCTGCACAACCGTTCACTGGCCACCCCGTATATATGGCAATGAATCTTGACCTCCAAGGTGGTGCCGGTGGGGGGATTTCTCCTGTGCGTTGTTGAACAATAAAAATTCGCAGCGTGCGCGTTAACTAAAAGCGGACTGCGGCGGAGCTCGGCAGAGCTATATATGAAAAAAAAAAATGAAAAAAAATAAATAAAAAAAATTTAAAAAACAAGAAAAAGCAAAAAAAAGGCGCTGCGCCTTGCTCCCGACCGGGCTGCAGAAATCAGGCGCCTTTTCCTTCTTCGAACCACAACCACCATATATAAATGGAGTGAAGCGCGCGCGAAATGCATTCGCATTTCCTCACGATTCCCTTCGGGGAGGTGGGCGCATTTTTTTCTAATTGCAAAAGTTTCAAAACAATACTCAATGGGCAACATGCCGGAATGAGTGAACAAAATGTACAGCAAGGATAATAAATTTCTCAAAAAAATGTGCACTGCATTGGAAGATTTTCTTACCGTTTCATGAAAGATATTTCTTTTTTTCAAGTGTTTTTATGAAAATAAATTATCGGATATATTTTTAGATATAAATAATGGTACAAATGGTATTGCACAATCGATCAGCGAACAACTACGTTAATTGATAAGCACGCTCCATTGCTCTCCGCATTGCTGCGTTCTTTTATTTAGCCGGAATCAAGTGTATTAAGCCGGAATGGTCTTGCGAAAAGAGTCACTTTAATTCAGCACTCGGGACACATCCGCATCATGAGAAGTAGCGTTTCGCAGCAACCATCAGACGAATGAACATGCTCTATAAATTGCGTGGAGCATAGAAGCCGAGAAAGCCGGGTAAACTGCTTGTTCAATTATCCGTTTTCCTGGCAGGCGCTCGATAGACACAGTGGCCAATACGAAAAAATAGGTCACGATGCGTGCATGAAAGAAAAACTTTGTGCTTGTAGAATAACTGCCAATTGGGCATGTTAATAAAGATTCATGGCGCGCTCCGTCCCGTGTTTTCTTTCTGAGTCATCGTGCAAGTTGGGTTTTTTTCGTCATGAACGTTATCCTAGCGTAGGAATTCCCCCCCGGCGAAGTTAGAGCCCTCAGTCCAAGGCCCCTGTGTCCTTTGCAGAAAAAAAAGCCCCCACCTCCCGGAAGGGAATCGTGAGGAAATGCGAATGCATTTCGCGCGCGCTTCACTCCATTTATATATGGTGGTTGTGGTTTGAAGAAGGAAAAGGCGCCTAATTTCTGCAGCCCGGTCGGGAGCACGGCGCAGCGCCTTTTTTTTGCTTTTTCTTGTTTTTTTTTAAATTTTTTTTATTTATCTTTAAAAATTTTTTTTCATATATAGCTCCGCCGAGCTCCGCCGCAGACCGCTTTTAGTTAACGCGCACGCTGCGAATTTTTATTGTTCAACAACGCACAGGAGAAATCTCCCACCGGCACCTCCTTGGAGGTCAAGATTCATTGCCATATATACGGGGTGGACAGTGAACGGTTGTGCAGCGCGAGCAGTCGGTTTTTTCAACCAAGAAACTCGCTAGCAGACGCTGCCTGTGTCGGCGTCGCCAGGCGAGAGAGGGAGAGGGGGCAGCGTAGGAGAGGAGAGAGAGGTGGGGTGCGCATGCGCAGTGGGAGTGTGGACGCTGCGGGCAGAGATGCCTAGAGAAGAGAGGGGGAGCGTAGGAGAGAAGAAGAGAGGTGGGACGCGCATGCGCAGTGGGAGTGTGGACGGCGCGGGCAGGGATGCCTAGAGGAGAGAGGGGGGAGCGTAGCAGGGGAGAGAGGAGGGGAGGCGCATGCGCAGTGAGGGTGTGGTTGCCGCGGGGAGGGATGCCTAGGGGAGAGAGAGGGAGAGAGGAGGTTTTTTTATCTTTATTTTTTTTTTTGATAGGGTTTGCGCATGCGCAGCAAGGGGCGGCCACGCCGTACACCACCACCACCGGATTAAGCTTCGCCATAAGATGCTTCACATCTAACACCTGCCGGCGCGCACACCTCCTCAACCTATCCTCCTCCTCCTCCTCCTCCGCGGACAACGCCAACGCCGCACAACGCCAACGCCGGATGCCTGACATAGCCCTGACTATGAAATGCATTCGCATTTAAAAAAATCTTGCGAGCTCTGTCGATCAGCTTGAGCTGTTCTTCAGGTTTCGCGCAGGACCACGCAGCCTCCCACTGCTCCTGTATTGTTGCGTTGTTTATTGGCACCACCTTTGAGTGTTGGGAGGCCCGTGCAACGTGGTGCGTGAAATGGAAGGCTGCCTGCTAATTCTACGACTCGTTTGAAGGCAACGACGAAAGTTTATTGCACGCAGCGTGTCTCAGATTCGCGGTGTTCCGGTGCTTGCCTTTGCGCACTAAGTTAGCTTGGTAAGAAGACGGGAAAATTGAGCGTGGAGCCTTCAGATCGTGGAAGCATTCGTCAATGCTCCTGGTTTTTTTCGTTATTGATTTATTTGAATTTTTGACCTACTTGGGTAGCCACGCTGGCTCAAACACAGTGAATGTATTGACCCTTAGTTGTGTCAGTCGAACAAGAAAACAGTGCGCGTCTGTCAGGAAACACACAACCCAAAGATGCTTAATTATTTTTATACGATCTCCCTATGTTCACGCCGACATTACCAGTCGCTCTTCATGCTGTGGATGAACCCTTGATATACTCAGCGACAACTTATCTTGGCATTGGAGCGAAGGCTACGGAGCCAAATCGCGCGTATCTCACCGCTAATTAATATAGTCCCACAATTTCGTCCGCCTTTTCTGCGTAAGATATAAAAAGTACTCCTCTCATTTTTTTTTTCATGTAGCTCTTTCAGACACAAAGCAGCGCACCCCAGTGAAATATTTGGGCTTGTTTTACTTTATAGGTTGTCACTTTGCGTTTTTGAACGCGTTAGAAACTCGTGCCTTTTGCCAGTGCCTCAAACGCTGCAGCGGCATCTGCGTCGAAATGCAACGCTGATTTCGCGCAGCCATCACTTTCCACAGCGGTACGAGACACATGCCAAACCGGACTACTTCGCGTAGGGTTACATGTGCAGATGCTCCGCCCCCGCAGCTTTCCCTTCAGGGCTAAGAAAAGTTGTCCGCGAGTATAGACGATTTTCCGCAGCGGCACACGGGCGCTGCCATGTTTGATCACGTGACCGTAACTGGCCTTCCCCTAGCCAGTTGGCCCCACCCAACGCACTGGACTGGCGAAGCGGCCGTGGCCGTAAGCGCCAGCAGATGGGGTTAGAAGCCAACATGGCAGCACCCATGCAGACGCGACCACCCGCTTCGATCCGAACTCGCGCTTGCTTCTCGCCCACTGTCTTGACAGCAATAAATAAATGGTGAAATCAGCTGTCGCTTCGTGTAATCTCACGCTAGGGACAAAGCATCAGGTATGTTCTGTCTTTATTATCGAGATTAGCTGTTTCTTTAGCCATGGCTGCTAAGCCTTGTCTCCGAGACTTTGAGAATGAATCTTGAAAACAGTGCGAAATGCCGACGAATACATTGCTCTCAAAGCTTCAGGACGTAAATATAAACCAAATAAATGCGTAGGTTACGCACTTACGGGCCACACAGCGCAAGACGACGACGTGATAAATTCGAGGCGGAAGGGAAGTGCATCTACAGATGTCGCCATGTTGACTTTCCTGGCGTTGCCGTCCGTTCGCTTTTACTCGGTGCGCGCAGACGCTATGGGGACGCTGAGCAGACGACACGACGTAGACTGAGACCAGACTGAAACATATCGAGCAGCGCTGCCGAAGG
This sequence comes from Rhipicephalus appendiculatus, assembly GCA_030522465.1. NCBI lineage: Eukaryota > Metazoa > Arthropoda > Arachnida > Ixodida > Ixodidae > Rhipicephalus > Rhipicephalus appendiculatus. The sequence goes on from JALIZH010014561.1 coordinate 21,554, forward strand.
CCAAGGCACAGGCCAAGGCATTGAGACGGCCGCGGTAGGAGACGGCCACGGTGCAGTGGTGGCGCCATCTAGTTTTGATTAAACAAACCGGCTGCGGAAAATCGTCTATAGTAGTGCAGAGCCTCATATGCCTCACTAAACGCCGTAAGCGACCGTCGACATCAGCACAAGTGATACAAAAATCATCATGATGTCACAGGCCGCCGAAATTTGCGCCGTAATCATGCCGTCACGTAATATGACGTCTCATGGTGACGTCATCACATGACATCGTCGCTCGATCAATGGTGCGCCATTCCCAGAGGCACTGCCAAACAACGTGAGATGCGGAAACTTACCATGGCTCTGGTCTCAGAGGCAGTGCGAAACCACAGCTACACAGTAGTGGTGCGAAAACCTCATAATCATATCGCGGTTGTAGGACGTTAAACCACCTACAGCTAGTATTATTATGAGACATGCTCGCAAACGTGTTCTAGCAGCGCAGCTGTTTATGGTAGCCGTAATTTGTGCGGCCTACGCAAAAAAAATGGGGGACCCTTAAGCTTCGTTTTTAAAAGTTGAACGCGATAGTGATATTCTGTCCCTAGTGCGTACATCAATCACTTAGTGCGAACTATGTAATGGGTAGCATGCTTTAAACAACGAGCAATTATGCGCGGGAAATGCGGGAAATGTTTTCGAACTTGCTACGCACCCACTACGTGGTCTTAAGAGAATACGCGCAGTGACGTGTGTGCCTTTTGTAATGGGTGGATGGGTTTGCACCACGATGTCGTTATGATATTCAGATCTTCTGACGCCCGATGGCAATGTACGCTTGTACGACGCAATATTACTGAGATATTACATGGTTTATTGTGACGCCTGTATACAGGATGCGTGTGTTTGTGAGGCACGAAAGTTATTTTCAGTGCATTTCCAAGCAGAGGCAGTTATTTTTAATATAATCCCAAGCAGAAGCGTGGCTTCTGCTTGGGACACCTGCTTGACAAGCAGACGGCCTAGGTTCGATTCTCATTCAGATCCGAAATTTTTTTTATTTATTTTGTTTGCATCTTGCTTGATTTTTCCGTCACGGACAAGATGATCATTTTTCGCTCACAACCAACGACGCCGCCGCTGACGCCGACACCGACGCCGACGCCGACGCCGGAATTTCTGCGAAACAATCTCTTTAACGCTATCGCGTTAAAACTATTATCATGATAAACAGGTATGTGCCACAGAAATGCGACGAGATCCGAAGCTCAGACCTAGCTAGAACCGAATTCAAGCTAGTAAAGTCACATTCTGACCTGGCTACATGCAAGCTTAAACCTCGAGAGAGTCAAGGTGAATCTACGTACAACAAAGTTCAACTTAGTGCCAGCCACGAAACGCCATCAAATCGCACAACTTTGCGCGATGTCATGCCTGGCGTGGCCGAATGCAAGGTTTCGTTTTTTTTTTTTTTTTTTGTAAGTGTAGTATTTGTGTCTTCATCGAGGGCTCACCACGAACGTCGACTATACACTGGCGTTTAAAGGGTGACTTATGCTCTGACGTAACGTCAGCACTCACGCTAGAGCGACGACGTCAATATATAAGTGCACTCTACGCTGCAACGATGTGAATTTCATGAGGAACTTTCGTTAGCGTATTCTCTACTGGTCGAGCAACACTTGAATATAGCTTTCTGAATCATACACATAGAAATCTAATGTTTATTAGACTGCTTTCGAAGCGGAGTCAACACTGGAACCACAACTCTCACCTAACCGACATGACGTCTGTATCACAGGAGTACATATGCAGTGTTTTAGAGCACAGCTATTAGGCCTAGGCACCCGTTCCTGCTTTGAGCGGCATCGTTATTGCCGTTGCCGTCGCCGTCGACGTCAGTGGTGTAACTGTGGGAACGAGTACGTGCCACAGGAATTGGGCAAGCCCATCTACCGTGCCGAACGAAAACGAAGTATGCAAAGAAGAAGACGTGGTTTGGTTGAAGGCGCTCTCCAAACGTGTCTTTTCTCCAAACGTGTCTGGAGAAAAGAGTTTGACAACTTTCGTGAGAGAATTTTCCCGTCATTCATGTCAGGATCAGACAGTCACCTTCGGCAAATCTTCTGAGCCTCCCATGCCAATTTTGGTCTACACCATCTTAAGGAGGCGATCACGAGAGCACCGAGACGTAGGTGGCTAGATATATAAATAGATGGAAACATTACAATACCTTTGGTTCGATAAGATTTGTTTCGCGTTTAAGAAATAGAGAGAAGAGAAAAAGAAGAAGATGAGAGTCAGAAATTAAGAGAAACAAAGGCCCCCCCACCTTCGCAGTTCGGTCACGCTTGGTACCACAATGCGAAGCTGGCTTGATTTCTGCATTACATTTTGCATACTTTTATTATTTTGTTATTGTTTGCTTGCTTCCCGCGTTTGGGGTCGAAGCAAAACACGCTTCAGAAATTTAAAGAGATGTCTTAGTAGGTTTTCTGTATTATATTTATGACAGGCGTGTACAAGGCAGGTAGCGTACCTTTAAATATTCGGACATTTTCTGATCGCTTAGTGCTGCCGATTTTTTGTCTTTTTTAAAGGTAGCGGCAACGATGAGATCGATTTTTTCTGCACAAATATATGTTCCAGCGATACCATCATCAAGAAAATAGAAAAGCAAAAAGAACATAAAGAAAGACGCGCTGCCGTTTTCCCCAACGTTTTCAGGGTAGCTCGTTATCGGAAAAAAATTACTGAGCCGCCTATATAGGAGGCCAGCTTGTAAGGCGTTAAACGCGTCCCTTGTGTTATTCGTTCTTCAGTATCGGAAAGCATACTTTAGAGACAAGAAAAAAAGCTGTTCTCGAAACTATAGGTCTCGATGGCTTCTCTGTAGAATAGCACTGTAAGGAAATGGCAACCAATGGCGGATGCACCGAAATATAGGACGAGCTGAAAGTTTTGAACGCTAGTAAAATGGACTCAGGGGGGAAATGTGCACCACGCTGAATGATGCGGAACAGCGGCACCATGTCTCCGCTCTTTTCACGTACCATTCTTGGAACATTTCTTTTTTTTTTAGTACGAATAAATTGCGCATCCAGTGTATGTCTAAAAGCCTTGACAGAGAATAAGTGCTGATGAGGCGGCACCCATTAGGCGCTCTCTAGAGGCCGAGATTTTTAAATTTTTTTTCTCCTTACAGCGCCTCGGGGACTTGCTATAAGCACAAAATAGGCAAGCCCAACGCGGCAGTACAACACGACAATGCCTCAAACGAGTCTGCCTTACTTCCTAATTATGGTCAAAGGCGTTGCGGAGGAGGAGAGAAAAATACGCCGTTTGTGCAGCTCTAGCACGGCTCAGCGTCTCTAGGGGAATGAGAAGAGGGCAATAACGTTTGGAAGTGAAGAAGAGAGGGGAAGGAGAGGTGAGTAGCATCCATAGCCCAGAATGCGACGGGTGGCTTCTACGGCCTGGTTGTCCAGTCCAGTATTCCCGAGGAAGTAAAGAACAACCTCCAAGGCCTTGATTTGACGGTGCGCAGAGAACAGGAGGTACCCCTTCGTAGCCACGGATAAACCCCGGTGAAGATTTGTTTCAAGATATACTGCCACACCATACAAAGTCAAATAGATGCGCCCCACTTCCCTTTAACATAAAGGTTGTGCTATAGCATAATGGAAAGCTCAATGTACGTTTCTGGGAATTTAGTAGGCCGTTTAGAAAAAAGGAACTTGAGCACGGATGCCTCTGGTAACTATTTTATGTATTTCAGAACACAAAACATTGACAAGGATTGGGTGATAAGTTGAGCAATGTCAGTCCGATTAACGCGCAACTGAAATTGTTTAGAGGTCCTAAAACGAACGTAGCATTACGTAGTAGAAGTCGTTTTAACAATACAGTTCACTCCACTTATAACAATTTCCAAGTGCAAATGAAATCTCATCGTTATAACCGATAATTGTTATAAGCGGGATGACAAAAAAAAAGACGAAAGAAAGGTGAAAATATTTTATTTGCGTGCAAGTAAGATATTGCCACTACGTACTACTTCTTTGGAGAAAAGCCATAGTATGTCTTCTTTAATTGGCCTTACGCGAAGCTGGCGCATATCTTTCTCAAGAGCATATAGGCGCTCTACGTAGGTGAGCGGGAGATCCTTCGCGAAAACAAGGTCTCGGAGGAACTGTATCATCCGCTGGGCCTCCTGCGATGACAGAACCTGGGTAGGTTGCTCCGCGTCGGCAGAGTCGTCGCTCTCACCCCTATACGCAGCATGGCGTGGTCGGTGCTGGATACCCACTTGCGGCGCGAGCTGTAGCCGGATTAAATCGCTATATTCCAATATTCCTGCATTGTAGAATTCGTAATAAGCGGTTTATTTTACCACAGAAACCATACAAAAGTGGTGCCATCGTTGTTCATCGTTGCATCCGATATATTGTAATAAACGGTGTCGCTATAAGTGGACTGGACTGTATATGTTTTCTGTACATCATGTAACGGGACTCTTGAAGGATAAAGGAATGGCAGCGAGTCTTGAGGCATAGCATGCGTTGCTGCCGCAGCGCGCGCCTCGCGGCGCGCATTGTCCTACTGATTTGATAGAGTCAGATTCTTTGCATGCATAGGCGATGGTGCATGACAAAAATTTGAGACATGTGTGGACAGGTTACGTGTCTACTTGTTGTCCCGAAAATTGAAAAGAGATGTCAACGAACATCATATTCGCCCTATTTTCGTGAGATATGCAAGCAAAGAATGCATGTGTACGTCTCTAGACATCGCCAGAGGCGAGGATTGCGTTTGACTGAGAAGCAGCGAGCTTTTCCTGTCATCTTCAAGAACGCGCTAACAACCAGACAAGACGTTGGTCCAACGAAATCGACGACCGGGCCATCCTCACCGTGGTCACTGTTTGACTTTTGCATTGGTGTTGCAAGTTATACTACTTTAGCTTTATTCCTTCCATTTAACTCAATGTCTTGGCTGAGACCATCACTCACGAGATCGGCCAGGTCCGTGTATAATTGTATGCCTCGCGAAATGTTCTCAAACGAGGGGAGAAACGAAGATGCGTGCTGCGCCCCTTTAGGTGTACCGACAAGGGTATTCACTTCTTGAACTACCGGGCTAAATGTTCTCATGGTCATGGTACCATTGTAATACATCATCATTCTTTTGCATGCTTAAAAGAAATGCGGTAGCTACACATGAGCGAAACTGACAGCTTGCGAATAATAATGTAAAATACCGGATGTGATGGGTTTACATGATCACACTAAGTTGCAAAGAGCGACGAAGCTGGGAAAAGAACCGCATTTATCACAGGAAATTTTTGCACAGTACTACAGTAAGGAATTTTATATAGCCCAGAAGCGCATGGAGTCTAATACTGCTTAATATTATTTCACTGCATCTTACGTTAATTTTTATCTTTTTCGAGCAATGTTACTTTGTATTTGGCAGTACAGATATCTTTCAATGAAACCGATGCCACAGCTACTTAAAGTCACCGATAGAATGTAAGGTATCGCTTATTCTAGAAATGTAGTGAATATGTCAAAAGACAACAAATTACTCGCCCTGCAAAAATCGACGTTAATGAAGCTTTGGACGAGACGAGATAGCTAAAGGGTTACCTGGCTATCACAAGCGAGCAGGGTGTTTTCAGTGATGAAAGCATCCCGCAGGTCGCTTATAGTCATGGCGGTATACTAAAAAGCAACGTCCAACGCGTGTCCGTGCCTCTCCTGACCTGAATGTTGCGAGCGAGACCACACAGCGGCGGCCCTTAATCTAAGGTATGGTAGCAAATGCCGGCTCCCTCCGCGCCGAGCCCCCTTTCCACTGAAGTCGGGAAGCGTGGCTGGTAATCGAAACCTTCCTTACACAACGCCTGTATCGACAGCTGGGCAGGTGGCGGTCACGTCCTAGGATGTGGCGACACCCGCCCACGCTGACGCACGCATCTTCACGCTGAAGCTTGGATGCGTTGCGGGTAACGAGACCTTTGTGTTGCAAACTGATTACGAGCAGCTGGCTAGGAGCTGAGAGCACGTTGCCGGGATACGGGGATTCCTCGCCGAAAGTGCATGGAGTGCGAGAGTGGCGAAGCGGCCGGCGAAGCTTTGATTCCCGGCCGGTTCTACGCTCTTGATGAGACGGTACGCGGAGGGCAACAGCAGCTGGTGTTGTAGTAGGATACCTTGTGTCCCACGCCTGAATACTTTCTTATTAATAATGCAAGCGTGCGCGCGTTTTAATCTATGGAAGCAGCTTCTACTGTTCAAGGCACCGTCGAGGATGCCTGAAACTAAGAATAGGTTGAAGCGCAGAGTAGTTCAGATTAAAAGCCTCGGGTTTGATAAATAAATAAATAAATAAATAAATAAATAAATAAATAAATATGGCGACAGAGCGAGAAACGTGGAAATGCTAAAGAACAAACATTATACAACGCTTTCATTTTTCATGTGGTTGACCGCGTGATGACCTGTTTGTTATTTCGTGGTCACATCATTTGCGCTGCTTCGCCACGAATTAAAGGGCCCATCTAAGAACCCGTGTAAATATCATATTTCGAAGGAATTAAAACAATGCCCTTTTACCCATATCATTACGTGATAAGAAGTGTTGTACGCTTAGCGGTTATGGACAAAGAGCGTCGCTATTTTAGTAAAGTCGCATGAGACCCTATCCAACAATCGATAAGTTGCGTTTTTTATCTAGACGAGCCAAGTCCTGAAAGCAAAACTGGGCTAAATTTTGCGGGAACGAAAAGGACGCCTAAGAATCGTTCACTCTTAATTTGACAATTTCTGGTTGTAACGTGAACTCAAAAAAGCAGTTTCGAATGAAAAATGAACCACATCCTGCACCTGTTTAAAGCAAACTGAGCCAGATTCATTACACCAGCGCTGCGTAAGCAATCATGACCAAAACAACCAACAAAACTACGCCCAATCTGTTTTATTTGTGTCCTAGTCGCTTTGCTATCGTGCTTATTTTCCACAATTACCTCTTGTTGGGCGAGCTGGTACCTACTGAAGGACATGATGTTGTAGTGAAAAATTAGTATGCAAAAGTAACAGGCCAACTTTTCTACTTCTTTCTCCTTCTTAGTTTTTTCTTTCCGAGTTCTGAGCTACATGATCGCGTTCTTCTTTCGCTCCAGAACGACATATTTGAAATGGAAGACAATTGAAATGATGATAATGGGCACCCATCTATTCCTTAAGAAGAACTGATCCGCAGCGGTAAGGCGAAAAACCAGCTGAGAAGCTATGAAGAAGAAAGAGAGCTGAATCATTTTAAAGGCTTTCAATAGGTTACTAAGGAACAACCAACCAGCCAAGGTGCCAAGAACAAGAAACTGCTGCCTGCAGTCCATAATGGTGCACCTCGGTTCAGGAAATACGACTTGTTCTACCAGTCTAGTCGACGCCATTAAAGTCGTGCAACAAACGACCGCACCGACGAAAACACAAGGATGGCGTGGAAATGGTTCGCTAAGTATTCCTACATAATAATTCAGTCCCATTTAGACGTCTTTTGCGCAGCCAATTCGGGTACGAATAAAATGATAAGAGCCTAATCCAAATATTACCCAGGAATCCCCAACTTCAGTATAGGCAATATAGATTTTCGCCGCAATATAGGTTGGAGGCATTTTGGTGACAGGAGCACACTGGCTAAAAATTGTTGGCGCGTGCCCGACCATATTATAAATAGCAAAAAAACTGCATTTTTTTTTCAATTTCACTTAAAATGGTCATGGCTCTTTTAGGGGGAAAAAAACGCCAAGTAAAATGTAGGTTTTGCATACTTCAGCACGAATAAGCGCTTTCTAGGAAATGCGTTGAAAACCAATCGTTGCATCCTTCGCAAGCGAGTATTTTAGCGCACGTCCACAGGTTTTCCTTTGTCGCGCGACAAGTAAAAAAACACTAAGTAAAGACTCATTCACACCTGCGACTATCACCGGTCACGCGACCAAATTAATCGCGAGGATGCTGGTTGCAAATGATCGCTTATAGCCCCTATGGTAGCAAAGCCGCTTCTCTGGCTCAGTCGCTCGCTACTGAATATAGTGTGAGCACTATTAATACCCGTCATCTTCTCACCTGTAAATACACATCATCGCCACTTGAGTCTGAGCAGGGGGGGCTCTGGCTCGAGTGAGAATAAAGAAGAGTGTTGAGGCCTGAACGTCTTGAGCGGCTAGACGAAGTTCTGACGTGCATTTCTAACGCTGGGCTACAACTCAATACAAAAAAATGTCATTTCGCCCGAAAGAACATCATAGTGTTGGGCCACCTAGTCAGTAAAGAGGGCGTTCGACCAGATCCTGAGAAGGTCACTGCTGTGACACGCTTCCCTCGTCCCGAAAATCAGAAGCAATTACGAAGTTTTCTGGGCCTTGCGTCTTATTTTCGCCGCTTCATTCGCGACTTCGCCTCCATCGCGTCGCCACTACACAAGCTGCTGACATCGGGAACAGCCTTCGCTTGGACGAACGATTGCGACATCGCTTTTGACACCCTCAAGGCGGCGCTGACATCTGACCCCGTGCTCTGTCACTTCGACGAGCATGCCCCTACCTGTCTGCACACCGACGCTAGCGGCCATGGCATCGGTGCCGTCCTCGTACAGCGTGATACAACTGGTCGAGAAAGAGTCGTCGCCTACGCCAGCCGCGCACTCACGAACCCCGAACGAAACTACTCGATTACAGAACAAGAATGCCTGGCTGTAATTTGGGCCGTACAGAAATTCCGCCCATATCTTTACGGACGCCATTTTACCGTAATAACGGACCACCACGCGTTGTGCTGGCTGTCGTCGCTGAAGAATTTGTCCGGACGCCTTGGCCGCTGGGTGCTACGACTCCAAGAATACACATTTGACGTTGTGTACAAATCAGGAAAGAAACACCAAGATGCCGACGCCCTCTCCCGTTGCCCTCTCCCACTACCATCTACTACGAGCAAGCCTCTTCATTGCTCGTCCCATGACGACGAGGCTACGTGTCCACTCACGTTATCGGAAATGGCGGTTGCTGGCCCAGCGTCATCCAATCGCTACACTCAGCTGGCCTCCTGTCAAAAGCAAGACCCATACTGCTGTCGCATGGTTCAACGCCTCTGCGGAAAATCTACACCACCTAATGCCAGATTGCGCCGACAACTCAGGCAATTCAAAATGGAAAACAACGTGCTGCATCGATACATTTACAGTGATGATGGATACCGGTGGGTTCCCGTTCTTCCACGTTCGCTTCGTGAGCAGGTCCTTGAGGCCTTTCACGACGACCCATCTGCCGGCCACTTGGGATTTCAAAAAACGTACAGCCGCATTAGGAGTCGCTTCTTCTGGCCTGGTCTCTCCACCTCTGTTGCAAAGTACGTCTCTTCTTGCGCACTATGCCAACGGCGCAAGCGACCGACTTCACCTCCTGCTGGCTTATTACAGCCAATACCATGTCCCGAGGAACCTTTTGCCGTTGTTGGAATCGACCTTGTCGGACCTCTTCCCGTAACATCTGCAGGATATCGATGGATCGCGACAGCGGTTGACCACCTCACGCGTTACGCAGAGACCGCTCCTCTACGCTCCAGTTCAGCCTCTGACGTGGCAACCTTCTTTCTCGAAGCCATTGTCTTGCGTCACGGTGCGCCCCGCGTCCTCTTAAGCGACCGCGGCAAGGCTTTCCTATCCACAGTAATTGAAGAAATGCTTAAAAATTGCGGCACAGTTCACAGGACCACATCGGCATACCATCCTCAGACCAACGGCATCACAGAGCGATTCCATCGCACACTAATTGAAATGATATCCATGTATATTGGGCCAGCTCACGACAACTGGGACAAAATTTTACCATTTGTGACATTCGCTCATAACACCGCCGTCCAGCGCACTACTGGGTACTCACCCTTCTACCTTGTTTACGGCCGTTCGGCGACATTCACGATCGACGCTTCGTTCTTGCGCACTCCGACCGACACTTCTACGACTACACCCGAAGAGTCAGCCTCGAGACTTGAAAAATGTCGGCGACTTGCACGGCTTAGTACCCAAGCCAGTCAACACGATCGCAAGCAGCGGTACGACATTTCTCATCGTGACGTCTCCTTCCGTCCTGGCGACGAAGTGCTCCTTTGGACGCCTACTCGTGTTCCCGGATTGTGTGAAAAGTTCCAGTCGCGATTCCTTGGACCCTACGTAATTAATGAACAAACATCTCCTGTTAATTATCGTATCACTCCCGTTGACGTTTCTCCCGACCGTCGCTACCGTGGTTCGGAGGTAGTCCACGTGTCGCGTCTAAAGCCCTTCGTTCGACGTCTCAGCCCAGTCTAAGTCGCGGCCAGGCTGGCCGCTTCGTCGCGCGGGGAAATTAGTGTGAGCACTATTCATACCCGTCATCTTCTCACCTGTAAATACACATCATCGCCACTTGAGTCTGAGCAGGGGGGCTCTGGCTCGAGTGAGAATAAAGAAGAGTGTTGAGGCCTGAACGTTGTCTCACAATATTTAGTTTCACGACTGCAATCGCGAACGTCAGAACCAATCGGGTGCGCAGGAACAGGAGGTCAGACTATTTTGCAGGGCAATGAAAATGCGAACTATGTGTGAACAGACGGAAATTCTATGCAGCGTGGAGTACAAGTCGAACGTGAATGTGAGCATTGGTCGCCATGAGTAGCTTTATGGCCGCCAGTCCCAGATGGTTGCTTGACCGGTGCGAGTCGCCGCTGTGAACGAGCCTTAAGAAAAAAGGCGCACACAAGAGGAATATACGCATGGAGTAGCCTGGGTGATACCCAAAAGCGTAGAATGATTGTTCCTATGATATCCAAAAGTCACACTGAACCTTCTGCAATTGCCTAAGACAGCTAGAAAGCGAGAAACCATCACAGTTCGAATTAGACGATGCCATTTAAACCACAACCCCGGAAAGCTTTCTGCACCCAACCTCACTTTGCACAGCCTCTGGGATCAGAAGCATCGGAAGCTTTCTGCAACTGAAGTGGTCTTGCCCTTCCTCCGTGATCGGAGGTGCTCGACGCCCTCTGTACCTTAGATATATGGCGGCTTGGGTGCGTTGATATATTGTCACGTGGTCGTGACGTCGACGAAGGCAGCAGGCGACGTGTCCAAGATGAAGCTGTTTATTTGGGCCGAACTTGTGGCCGAGAAACGGAAAGTAAGAATACAGCAATACACACGGTATGCACTGATAGCGGCGAACAGAGCGTCGGCCGTCGATCAACTGACAAGCGGTGAAGCGCGTCGGCATTTATAAGCGTGTCATCGAATATTCCAGTCTTATCACTGGTTGTCGCGAAAGCTCTGGAATAAGCTCGCGTGTTCGCGTCTTGCGCGCAATCTTAACACAACGATCTACAATAAACGCGAAGCTTCTAGAAAAATGAGGCGCGGTTTGCGCTGAGCATTGCTTACAGTCTTTGTGGGCGTAAACCGAATACAGCACAAGTATAATAAAAAACGCGCGTGGCAATGCCCCCCCTCTGAAAAAGCATCGTCCCGATGCTTAAAACAGAACACGGGGGGGGGGGGGGGGGGGGGGGGGGGATTCATGCAATAATAAATAACAATAATAAAGCAAGAAAGTACAATAAACAATAAGCACAAGCACGAAAGTACAATAATAAAGCAAAAAATACAGCCTTCAGGTTCACTAACGCGCGTAATACGGCTTGAGGCGCACGACATGGACGACTTCAGGTCGCGCACGGCGCCGCTGAGAGTTCGTAATGCCGTCAGGGACAACCTCGTAGTCGAGTGCGCCGAGACGTCGAAGTACCCTGTACGGACCGAAGTATCGTCGAAGGAGCTTCTCGCTAAGTCCCCGTCGGCGAACTGGCGTCCAGACCCATACACGGTCACCGGGTTGGTATTCCATGTGGCGTCTTCGAAGGTTGTAGCGACGGCTGTCGGTCTTTTGCTGGCTCTGGATGCGCAGACGGGCGAGTTGTCTGGCTTCTTCGGCGCGCTGAAGGTACACGGTGACGTCGACGTTTTCCTCGTCGCAGACATTGGGCAACATGGCGTCGAGCGTCGTTGCCGGGGTCCTTCCGTAGACCAATCCATACGGCGTCATCTGCGTCGTTTCTTGTACCGCCGTGTTGTATGCAAAGGTTACATACGGAAGGATGGCATCCCACGTCTTGTGCTCGACGTCGACGTACATGGCCAGCATATCGGCGATGGTCTTATTTAGACGTTCGGTGAGGCCATTGGTCTGCGGGTGGTAGGCGGTGGTCCGGCGGTGACTTGTTTGGCTGTACCTCAGGATCGCCTGCGTTAGGTCCGCTGTAAAGGCCGTACCTCTGTCGGTAATGAGGACCTCTGGGGCGCCATGACGCAGTACGATGTTCTCGACGAAGAACTTTGCTACCTCGGCTGCACTGCCCTTGGGCAGCGCCCTTGTCTCGGCGTAGCGGGTGAGGTAGTCCGTTGCTACGACGATCCATTTGTTTCCGGAGTTCGACGTCGGGAACGGTCCCAGTAAGTCCATGCCGATTTGCTGGAACGGTCGGCGAGGTGGCTCGATGGGTTGCAGAAGTCCGGCTGGCCTAGTGTGTGGTCTCTTCCGTCGTTGACAATCTCGGCAGGTCTTCACGTAGTGGGTGACGTCGGCAGTGAGGCGAGGCCAGTAGTACTTTTCTTGTATCCTCGCGAGCGTACGGGAAAATCCAAGGTGTCCAGCTGTCGGGTCGTCATGCAGAGCGTCCAGAACTTCGGGACGTAACGCTGAAGGTACTACGAGGAGGGAGTCGGCCCGGAGTGGCGAGAAGTTTTTCTTTAGGAGAATGCCGTTGCGCAAGAAAAACGACTCCAGTCCTCGTCTGAATACCTTTGGAGCCATGGTGGCCTTGCCCTCGAGGTATTCTATAAGGCCCTTGAGTTCCGGATCGGCTCGTTGTCGTTCAGCGAAGTCATCGGCGCTTATGGTTCCCAAGAAGCAGTCATCATTAAGGTCGTCCTGTGGCGGCGGGTCGACGGGGGCGCGAGACAAGCAGTCGGCGTCAGAATGCTTTCGTCCGGACTTGTAAACGACGGTAACGTCGAATTCTTGAAGTCTGAGACTCCATCTTGCGAGGCGACCTGAAGGGTCTTTCAAGTTAGCTAGCCAACACACAAGGCGTGGTGGTCGCTCACAACTTTGAAGGGCCTGCCGTAGAGGTAGGGGCGAAACTTCGACGTAGCCCAGATGATGGCGAGGCACTCTGTTGTTGAATAGTTGGCCTCTGCCTTGGATAGCGACCGGCTAGCATAACTGATAACCCTTTCCAGTCCGTCCGTCTTCTGCACAAGGACGGCGCCGAGTCCCACGCTGCTTGCGTCGGTGTGCACTTCTGTTTCGCCGTGTTCGTCGAAATGCGCAAGTAACGGAGGCATTTGCAGGCGTCGTTTTAGTTCTTGAAATGCTTCCTCTTGCGGTGATTCCCACTTGAACTCGACGTCGGTTCTGGTAAGGTTAGTGGTGGCTCGGCGATGCGGGCAAAATTTTTGACAAACCGCCTGTAATAGGCGCACAGGCCGAGAAATCGACGGACGGCCTTCTTGTCGGCGGGTGGCGGGAATGTAGCGATGGCGGCTGTCTTTTGAGGATCGGGGCGTACTCCGGACTTGCTGATCACGTGACCCAAGAACAAGAGCTCCTCGTATGCGAAGCGGCACTTTCAGGCTTCAAGGTGAGGCCGGAGGTCTTGATTGCTTGAAGTACTGCGTCAAGTCGCCGGAGGTGTTCATCGAAGTTTGAAGCAAACACAATGACGTCGTCCAGGTACACCAGGCAAGTCACTGCCACTTCAATCCTGCCAGTACTGTGTCCATAACCCGTTGGAAAGTCGCAGGCGCCGAGCAAAGACCAAAGGGCATGACCTTGAACTCGAAGAGGCCGTCTGGTGTTATAAACGCGGTCTTTTCTCGGTCTCTCTCGTCGACTTCAATTTGCCAATAGCCGGTCTTGAGGTCCATCGACGAAAAGTACCTCGCGTTGTGGAGCCGATCGAGGGTGTCGTCTATCCGTGGGAGAGGGTACACGTCCTTCTTCGTTATTTTGTTCAGGCGGCGATAATCGACGCAGAAGCGTAGGGTTCCGTCCTTTTTCTTCACTAACACCACGGGTGACGCCCACGGACTCTTTGAAGGCTGGATGATGTCGTCGCGGAGCATTTCGTCGACTTGTTTCTTTATTGCCTCGCGTTCCCTCGTTGAAACTCTGTACGGGCTCTGACGTAGTGGCCTGGAACTTTCCTCTGTTATGATGCGGTGTTGTGCGACTGGTGTCTGTCGAACTCTGGACGACGACGAAAAGCAATCCTTGTATTGCAGGAGCAGGGTTTTGAGCTGATCTTGTTTATGCGTCGGAAGGCTCGGATTGACGTCGAAAGTTAGTTTATGAGCTTGGTTCGTCGTAGCATGTTCGGTAAACTCGGCGAGGGCGAGGGCGTCGCTGGTTTCCACAATGTCTTCGATGTAGGCGACCGTCGTGCCTTTGCTCACGTGCTTGTATTCGTTGCTGAAGTTCGTAAGCATCACTGTTGCTTTCCCTTCACGCAATTCGGCGATGCCTCGTGCGACGCAAATCTGACGGTTTACAAGCAGGTGCTGATCACCCTCGATGACGCCTTCGAAGTCTGCGGGTTGTTCGGTGCCGACACAAATGATGACGCTGGAGAGAAGCGGAACGGGTGACGTGCTCTTCTATCACGTTCAATGCATGGCTCCCTGGCGTCGTCTCGGTAGGCAGTGCTTTTTCTGAGGTTAGTGTTATCGACTCAGACCTTAGGTCGATGACGGCGCCGTGTTTACTTAGGAAGTCCATCCCAAGTATTACGTCCCTGGAGCAGTGCTGTAGGATTACAAAGCTCGCAGGGTAAGTCCGATTATTGATAGTGACTCTTGCTGTACAGACCCCAGCGGGTGTTATTAAATGGCCTCCAGCGGTCCGAATTTCGGCTCCTTCCCAGGCAGTCTTAACTTTCCTCAACTTCGCGGCGAACGGCCCACTGACGACGGAATAGTCGGCCCCGGTGTCGACGAGAGCTGTGACGCTGCGGCCGTCGATGAGAACGTCGAGGCGCCAGTTCGTCGCCTGGCGTTGCGGTTGGGTTGAGGCGTCGGGTCGCGGCTACGATGGTTTGTTACACCTGCTTCGGCGTTGCGTCGTCTGTTCTTCCGGTCGTGAAGTTTCGTCATCCAGGCTCCGTTCGGCTTGCTGCGCGTTCTTAAGACTTCGCTGAGCCGTCGTCGTCGTCGGCGGAGGATGTTCGGCATTTCGTCGTTCAGCAACCGCACCTCCATCGGTTGCTGCCCTTAGTTTTCCGGGTAAGGGCTCGAAGATCGGCCCCGAGCAGGGCCGGCATACTGACTGCGATGCGGTGAGATGTAGCGGCCTGGGGAAGGCGATCGGGAAGGTCGTCGGGGTGTCCACTGCGCTCCCTGCAAGGTAGTCAGCGATGTCACGGGGTCTTTCACCCCGCTGTGGACGCGGCGCGTCGATGGCGAAACCACGCAGTCCCATCTGGCGGTACTGGCATCGGCGGTAAGTGTGGCCGGCTTCTCCGCAGTGGTAGCATAGTGGGCGGTGGTCGGGGGCGCGCCAGATGTCGGTCTTCCTGCGCGTGTAGCGCTGGCTGACAGGCGGGTGAGATGGCGGCGGTGGTGGCGGCGGCGGCGTCTCGCGACGGTAGTGCTGCTGTGCGCCGTCCTGACGGGGGCGTGGAGGGGGTGCACTGCGTCGGGCTGCAGCAGCGTAGCTCATGGCTTGCAGCTGCGGCTCTGGAGACTGCGGAACGCCCAGGGATTGCTGGATCTCCTGGCGTACGACGTCAGCGATGGAATCCACCTGAGGCTGCGCTGAAGGTAGAATTTTCCGCAGCTCCTCTTGCACGATCGCTCGGATCGTCTCACGCAAGTCGGCGGTTCCCAGCGATTGGATGCGTCGGCATAGCTTGTAGCGGAGAAGCTGCGGTTGTATTGCCGTGTCCGCATCTCGAGCGTCTTCTCAATTGTCGAGGCTTCGGAGGCGAATTCGGCGACCGTCTTCGGCGGGTTTCTTATCAAGCCAGCGAAGAGTTCTTGTTTCACACCACGCATTAGGAACCTGACTTTCTTCTCTTCGGGCATACTTGGGTCGGCGTGTCGAAACAGGCGATTCATCTCCTCCGTGTAGATAGAGATGCTTTCGTTGGGCAGTTGCTGCACACGGGTCTCCAACATAGCTGCGGCCCGTTCCTTGCGGACCACGCTGGTAAACGTGCTTAGGAACGTCGTCCGAAAGAGATCCCAGGTTCGTAACGTGGATTCTCGGTTCTCGAACCACGTCCTCGCGGCGTCTTCTAGGTAGAAGTACGCGCGGCGCAGTTTTTCCTCGGAGTCCCAGTTGTTGAAAGCCGCAACTCGTTCGTACGTCTCCAGCCAGGTCTCGGGGTCCTCGCTTGGCGATCCATGGAAAGTCGGTGGCTCTCTCCGGTGGCTGGATCACGATCGTTGCAGGGGACGCAGCGGCCGTCATCGTGCCTGTCGTCTTCGTCGCCGTGCCTTTTCGCTTGTCCGGTAGGAGTCCGTATTGTGGTGCCAGTCCTTGTAGTCTCCGGCTAGCTCGACTCTTCTGGATGGTGTCGGTTTCTTCCTGGCGACTTGGGCTGGGTTCACGGCTTGACGGGGGCGTTCGGTACATGAAAGGAGCAGCACCTCCACCAGATGTCACGTGGTCGTGACGTCGACGAAGGCAGCAGGCGACGTGTCCAAGATGAAGCTGTTTATTTGGGCCGAACTTGTGGCCGAGAAACGGAAAGTAAGAATACAGCAATACACACGGTATGCACTGATAGCGGCGAACAGAGCGTCGGCCGTCGATCAACTGACAAGCGGTGAAGCGCGTCGGCATTTATAAGCGTGTCATCGAATATTCCAGTCTTATCACTGGTTGTCGCGAAAGCTCTGGAATAAGCTCGCGTGTTCGCGTCTTGCGCGCAATCTTAACACAACGATCTACAATAAACGCGAAGCTTCTAGAAAAATGAGGCGCGGTTTGCGCTGAGCATTGCTTACAGTCTTTGTGGGCGTAAACCGAATACAGCACAAGTATAATAAAAAACGCGCGTGGCAATATCATGATGATTGCTCGTTAAGGTTGATGGTTGATGGTTGATCATAGTGCCGTCCTTACGACGCCACGAATATGGGGATCTGGGCCGTCATGGCGGCGTCATAAAGTGAGGTCATCACACGATAAAGATTTTGTGCGTCACTGGTGCGGACGCCGATGGCCACCGTTCTTGTTCAATCAAGGATCTAAGACTTTCGCATCTACTTCAAGCCCAATCGGCAACGACGGAGGAACTGAAGAACCATTGCTCAATTTCCTATTAACTGAGCAAGAAAGTTGAGAGCTACTGCAGTGCACGCCGTGTGATATGATTGAATGAATGAAGTGAATGAATGAATGAATGAATTAATTAATACTCTTGACCATTAGCTGTAGAAGACCGTGTGCACTCTTCGCAGCACCCAATCGGATTTCTATGCGCTCTCATTTCTCCAAGCAGGAGAGGCTTTCACAGACAGCTCGCGTGACTAGGTTAGAACAGAACAATAAAATCCAATTAGGGTTTTTCGCAAACACAGTGCATGGCAAATCAAATTACGTTCGCAAGAGTTGTTCATTGCATATATTGCTAGAAGTGAAACTGAAGGCTGACTAACCAGGAAAGCTTTGGTATCCGCGTTAGTACTGTAACTTTACCGTAATTATTAAAGAATTGTTTCGCAGAGCTACATATGAAGATTCGCGCACCTGTACACTTTATAATACGGGAGGCCCTCTTTCGTATTTGAGCAGATTAAATGCGGATTAAATGCGAGTCGCGGCACGCAGCTTAGGTTTTCCATTAACGTCATCCGCTCCGAGTTTTCACAGAACGTGAACTGATCCGAAGCTACCGTTTTTTTTTTTATAAGTAGCCTCTTTTTAACTTAGAAGGAAGTCATAGTAAAAACCAGGCTAAATTGTATTTGGAGGCTAAATTGCATTTTGTTGCGAGGGAATTGAAAATAATTTCCTCGCAACAAAAAGTGAGCTTTCGGGAGCTGTTAAAAAAGTTGTTAAATAAATCCTTATATACTTAAGTCGGATTTGCGGTGATTTCAGCAGTTGTTAAGCTTTGATTCAAGTGAACAAGATTAAGGAATCTCAAACTAAGGTGAAGAGCGGTGGTATGAAGAAACAAAAATCAGAATTTTTTTTGCACTAGTGGCGCCAAGCCTGAAGGAAGTGCGCAGCTAAGGGCGTTCTTTGTTTCTCTTTATTTTCCCCTTTCTTTCTTCTTGTATTTCACTTGCTCTCATCTCCCTGTGTTTGTATGTCATTTTGTATCCGTTCAATTACATTTATTTCTTGCTCTCGTTAGGTATTTCCTTCACATTCTTGTTTTTTTCTACTTTTCCTTGTCTTTCGGTGTTTGTTCCCTTCGTTTCTCTTTATTTCTCTCCTTCTATTTATATACTATGCATTACCCTATTTCCTTCACATTCTCCTCATCCTTACCCTCACATATCTTCACCTCACCGTCAATTCGTTTTCTCGCCTCCTTGCTATACTATAGAGCAAAAGGCTATAGACTACTTTAGGAATGGGTTTGAGTTCCGCCATATTGGGCTGTTAACCTTTGTGTTTTCCATCTTTAACAACTAAACGACCAGTCTTACGGTAGACGCACACGCATGAAAGCGGTTGGTTAGTGCGGGCGATGGTTCATGGCCTTGCAATTCAAGTCGCAATATACAGAAACGAGAAAACATCGGCTTAACAGCTCAAGACGGCGGCGCCCATATGTCTTAGGTGATATGGTGTGTACTATGCTCTGCTAGCGTGCCTGAATAGCTGAGTGGTTACGACGCTCGCCTTTTCATCACGGGTTCGAATATTGTGTCGCCAAGAAAGTTTTTCGCGAAGAATTTTTCTCTTGGCCTTTCTTTCTCTCTGTGCTCGGTCTTTCGCCCATCAGAGTTATTGCACCTAACCCCGGACAAAACGACGCGCGTGTTATGGGAGCTACGAAAAAGATAAAGAAGACGACGAATAGAAAGACGAGGACGAAGAGAGCACGTGCCGTTTCCTGATGATGATGATAGTTTTCTGTCGACGACTGACGCCATAACAATAATTAACAGCTCCACTGACTGGTGATTCCACGTACGGCGTGCTGAGTCGCTGCCGTGATCTATATATATATTATCATCCCTTGTTCTTTCATCACATTTACATTATATTTACTACTAATAACATCCCCTATACTATCCTTGGCATATTGTCTGTTAGTTTTCATTAATATTGTGTCTAACAAAGAAACACGACCCCTTAAAATTTCCACCTCTGTCCTTTATTCATAGCGAGGATCTCGTTCCGGCAGACTTGACGCTTTCGGGTAGTATGCGAGGGATTATTGGTCAGCTGCCAGCTCGTAATTAGATCACGTGCTGCGTGACGCCAACAGACAAAAAAAAGAGTGTTCCACACTCACTGTCATGGCTGCCTGCCGCGCAGACTGACGCTTCTACTTATAAATGCCCATATAGCCTATACCCCATAAGGTGGACGGGGGGATGGCCGCCACGGTAGCACAGTTGGCAGAGCATCGGACGCGTTATTCAAAGGTCGCCTGTTCGGTCCCTGCCCGCGGCAAGTTATCTTTTTATGCACTTTTCTTTCTCCACATGTACATTACATTTACTACTAATAACATCCCCTGTACTTTCTTGGCATTAGTGTCTGTTAGTTCTCATCAGGGTTGGGCTGAAATACCTACAAAAGTATTCCGGAATACAGATATCGAAATACATGGGTTGCAAGCCTAAAATACAGATGCTGAGATACAATTGTCTTTGACGGAACAAGATATTTCGGAGATACATTCGCAAAAAGACGAAAAAAGTATCCCGTAATAGAGTTACAGAGATACAGATACGAGAATACAAACACTAGAATACTTTTTTCTATAAAGATACGTATGCTCCGCTAAGACATTTATTAGGTGCTGAATAATATTGCATTAATGTTCCAACGCACTGAAGCTTACAAGTCATGAATATCAATCGAATCACTAGCAAACAGTAATGCATTAAGAAAAAGCATACATTTATTCTACACGCGAGGTCTCTTAGACACAATGTTGTTGCGTTAATGGCACTTATGCAACAACAGCTTTTAAAGTATGCTGTATTTAGACAGCGTCGATTCCGCCTCAAGACGAGAATCGTGAACTCGCTAAATGGCTTTCCACTCGAACAATATTACGGGTACACTACATGCCTTGAGAGACAGTTACATTCGTAGGTAGAGGGTGACAATACTCCTTCCGCAATTCTTTCGTCAGTGATGTGAAGTGCTTTTACCATATGGGCCATTCTGTGCGTGTGGGGAACCCTTCGCCGCCTACACTGTGTCGCCGACAGGTAGCGCGCCTCTGCTTGGATTAATACAAAAAAGTCCACCTTCCCTTTTTGAAACACGTAAGCTCATTTCTGGAAAACAAAAAGTAACGAGATACCCGCTACCTGCGCTGTATGGCGATATAATCGATACATCTAAAAAAAAATGAACCTAGATACAGAAATGCAGATACTCAATACTCAAAAGTATCTCTGAGATACTATCGCGATACTGCCCAACCCTGGTTCTCATTGCTTTTGTGTCCAAGAAAGAAAAACGAGCCCTTAAAATGTCCACCTCTTTCCATCACACACACACACACACGCACATACATGCACACAAACACACACACACACACACTTATATATATATATATATATATATATATATATATATATATATATATATATACATATATATAAGGAAAGGAGTGTGAACTTAAGGGCTCGTTTGCTTTGTTAAACACATTATTAATGAGAACTAACAGACAATGATGCCAAGGAAAGTATAGGGGACGTTATTAGAAGTAATTGTAATGCAAATGTGAAGAAAGAGAAGTGGACGAAAAGATAACTTGTCACCGGCAGGACCCGAACCTGCGACCTTCGAATAACGCGTCCGATGCTCTACCACTGAGCTACGGTGACGGTCATCCCTCCGTCCACTTTATAGGGTATATATGTTCATTTAAACGTGGGAGCGTCAGTCAGCGCCGCCTGTTGCCATTACGGCGAGTGTGAAACACTCTTTTTTTTGCCAGTAGGCGTCACGTAGCACGTGATCTTATTACGAGCTGGCAGCTGACTAATAATCCCTCGCATACCACCTGAAGGCAACAAGTCTGCCAGAACGAGACCCTCGTTATGAACTAAGGAAAGGAGTGTGAACTTAAGGGCTCGTTTGCTTTGTTAAACACATTATTAATGAGAACTAACAGACAATGATGCCAAGGAAAGTATAGGGGACGTTATTAGAAGTAATTGTAATGCAAATGTGAAGAAAGAGAAGTGGACGAAAAGATAACTTGTCACCGGCAGGATCCGAACCTGCGACCTTCGAATAACGCGTCCGATGCTCTACCACTGAGCTACGGTGACGGTCATCCCTCCGTCCACTTTATAGGGTATATATGTTCATTTAAACGTGGGGAGCGTCAGTCAGCGCCGCCTGTTGCCATTACGGCGAGTGTGAAACACTCTTTTTTTTGCCAGTAGGCGTCACGTAGCACGTGATCTTATTACGAGCTGGCAGCTGACTAATAATCCCTCGCATACCACCTGAAGGCAACAAGTCTGCCAGAACGAGACCCTCGTTATGAACTAAGGAAAGGAGTGTGAACTTAAGGGCTCGTTTGCTTTGTTAAACACATTATTAATGAGAACTAACAGACAATGATGCCAAGGAAAGTATAGGGGGACGTTATTAGAAGTAATTGTAATGCAAATGTGAAGAAAGAGAAGTGGACGAAAAGATAACTTGTCACCGGCAGGATCCGAACCTGCGACCTTACCTGCGACCTATATATATATATATATTGTGATGACGAAGAGTGACACCGGGGTTCGGGCGCGTGTGCAGCTAGCGAGAGGCAGAGGAAGACGAGGAGAATATAGAACAGCCGGCCCAGGAACGGGTGCTGTCTCTGTGTCTGATTCCTCACAATGGCGCAGTCTACGAAACCTGAACCGTCCGGCTGAAGCCATCTGCCTTCGTGGGTCATCGGCAGCGGAGTACATCAGTCCGAGGAACGCCGTCCACGCTTTCTCGCTCATGGACCCGACGACCCTACGACTGCCGGTAGGACCTACGTCACCATTCGAGGACGGCGTCCCAGCCTCCTCCATGCCCAAAAGGCAGGTTTACCCCGCCGTCGTCAAGACAGCGCACGGCCTCTTGTTGCCCGGGAACGCTGTTCACGCTTCCCGTGGCGACAACCCATCGCTCAGGGCTTCATCGACTCCTGAGATGCAGACGGGAGCTGTCCAAGCTCCCTTTGACAAGGATCCCGCCGCAGTGAGCCCAATCACCACCTCGTCCTTGGCCAACATTGCCACTGGCTCCTCTTGCGGATCATGGGATAGCCCCGCGGTCCTGCGGCGTACCATTGCGCGACTCCGCATCACGGTCGACGCCTTGACAGCGTCGAGCTCGGCGCTACTTCCTGAGATCGTGCCGGCATTGAGCGCCGCGAACGCGATGTTGGATGTAGCCGCCTCACACGACCTGGAGGCCACCTCACCTGAGCAACGCAGAGAGCTCAGGTGTGTCCTCATGCAGCTCTCATGCCAGCTGGGCTGCTTTGCGTTGAATATCTCCGCATTTTCACGTGCCGCCCCACCATCAACGGCTGTCTGCGAACTACCGGAATTCCACGGGTTCCAGAACGACGCCGACAGTTGGGTGGCGACCGTCAACGATCTAGCAGCCCGCGAGGCCTGGACGGAGCTGCAGAAATGGTCCGTGGCCGTAGAGCGCCTTCGGGACGGTGCCGCGGCGTGGCACAGGTACGAAGGCGTGAGACAGCAGTCCTGGGCAGAATGGAGTGCTGCCCTGATTGCCGCTTTCGGCCGGATACCGAGTGCCTCCAGCGAGTCCAACTGGACCTTCCCCGAGGACAGAGCTCAGGAAGGCCCCCATCCCGAGGATGCAACTGGCAACTGCATCTCACCGGCGAACTGCGCAGCCGGTCCTGCCACAAACACCGGACTCAAGCTGTGCCGTGACTCTGCCTCGGTAGCCGACACGAGTGCATCTCTGTCAATGGCCGAAGGCGTTTCCCATCCACATCTATTGGAAAAGCTGCCCCCCATGCTCGCCACCATTGGGGCACTTGGAGCCATGAGAAGACGCCTCTCCCGAAGACACCAAGGTCCCTGACGCGTCTCCTGTCGTTTTCATCGAAGATCTACCCGCACAGCACAAGTCTTCTGCGCTCGGAACGGCTTCCGACGATGCCGTCCTAGCTCCACGCAGCGTGGCTTCAAAAATTGCGGGCTTGACAACTTCAAGGAGCAACAGAGTGACAACGCCGCAAAAGCAGAAGCCGCGTCACAGAACAGCGTGGAAACTTGACCCCACCGTGGCGCAGGCGTCTAGAACAACGCCCTCACACCCCACGACCTGTTGCAAGATGTGCAGACTACCGCGTTTGGTGCGGCAAGTCACGTTAGCGCATCCGCCATTTCCTGCCCTGTGTTCAAAAATGTGGCGCGACGAAGACCGGCGTTTTGGGAGAGACCAGCGTTTTGGGAAACACCAGCGACCATGCCGAAATAGTCAGGGCCGCCTGCCAGAACCATCTCGGACAAAAATTCATGCCAAGATACAGCCTTGCTGGGAACTTCGGCAAAGACGAAACTGCCTACTCCGTCCACCCGAGGAGAATGAAACCGCCTTCCCTGCAAAGTCGCAGCGTGGCCGAGGTCGTGGACCCCAGCGACAGAGCCAAGTCCGTTCCACCAGAACACACAGAAGCAGATCCCCAAGCGGTGTCACAGCGTGGCCGGGACCGACCGCTGCGATGCAGCCAGTGCCGGCCACCGGAACCATCTTTGACACATTGCCAGGCGAAGTTCCAGCGTGGCCGAGTCCGGCCACTCCGAAACAGCCAGTGCCGCCCACCGGAGACTTCTCGGCAGCCCGTGCGCTCGCAGTCATGGCCGAGTGTGATGACGAACAGTGACACCGGGGTTCGGGCGCGTGGGCAGCTAGCGAGAGGCAGAGGAAGACGAGGAGAATATAGAACAGCCGGCCCAGGAACGGGTGCTGTCTCTGTGTCTGATTCCTCACAATATATATATATATATATATATATATATATATATACATATACATATCGACGCATTTCGAGGTTCAAGCAGTATCTTCA
>JALIZH010014562.1:0-12740 GCA_030522465.1 Rhipicephalus appendiculatus
GACATCGAAACACCCGCGTTGTCAACAAAATGAACGTGGAATAAGAAACTACGCGGAAATTTGCCGATTACGTTTCAGGCCACCTAGATTATGCGAATATCACGACCGAAATTTTGTGCGCTGAACGGTCGATCGTTCGATTTCACGGGCTCGCACCCATATGCAAGACATTGCAATTGAATCACGAACCACCACTCTAGTGTTACAACCGCCACCCATGCCCCCTTTCCTTCAAGTAGAGCCACCGCAAAGAACTACGTTGATTCCGTACAAAACCGCAACTTTGATCGCCCGCGACTGCCACCGAAAAGCAACCAACACTTATTAGGCCTAGCCGGTTCGGCATGTTGTCGCGGGAAGTTTGTTCAAGACAAAATGAAGATTGGGCGTCGAAAAGATCGCACTCAAGCACTGATCCAAGAGCAGCGCGCGTGATACGATGTTTAGGTTCGCGGACGAGAAATCAACGGCGACAATAGTCCGCCGAGCTTGTGCAAATCCGCGTAGTGGCAGCAAAGGCAAAAGCTCGCATCGGAAAGCCGGAAAGCTTTTAAATTTGCGGACGAGGTAGCAAACGCGATAACGACGACGCTTTTCCTGACAGGAAACTTAATGAGGACGCGATCGCACGTTCCATGCGGAGCGCGCGGCCAGCAAGGCCGGAGCCACGCTGGCGTCGGTGCAAAGGTTACTCAGACGCCCAGACAACCGCCCTTATTCCTCACTCGCCGAGCCCGCGCAGCTGGCGCAACGCTGCCGCGGTCTTTTGTGTCTTTTCTTTTTCCTCGCTTCAGTTAACGTAAGAGGGCGTCGAATTGCAACCGCGCAAATACGGTAACAGTCTACTGATCAAGGCCAAGTTGGGGGTGCGCCTATTATGCCCGGAAATAAAGAAATCTGATTTCTCGCGACCAAACTGGGGGGTGCGCCTATTATGTGAGTGCGCCTATTATGCGAGTAAATACGGTAGTTCTTGAAATACATGTAAATTATTACTTGTGTTCTTCAGATCAACATTTTCTTCTAAACTGCTAGAGCTACAAAGAAAACCAATGCATCACAATAATCTTAAATGAGAACTGTATGCAATAAAACAAGTATGGATGTTCTAAACTGATTTGAACTCTTTGAACAAAACTTTTGGTATGTTGAACATTTGGGGGGGTCAATAACAAGGTGGGATTT
Organism: Rhipicephalus appendiculatus; assembly: GCA_030522465.1. Taxonomy (NCBI): domain Eukaryota; kingdom Metazoa; phylum Arthropoda; class Arachnida; order Ixodida; family Ixodidae; genus Rhipicephalus; species Rhipicephalus appendiculatus. The sequence goes on from JALIZH010014562.1 coordinate 1,186, forward strand.
AGCACTGGAAAGAAAGATTTTTTTCAGTGCAAATGTTGAAAAAATAAGCGAAGAATTGCACAAAAACACTGAAGTTCATGGAGCTAGCTTTTCTCTATTCAACTGTTAAGCGCTGCCATCTTGCAATCATTAAGAAGCACAAGGCAGGGTCAGTGCTTTGCATTAATGTTCCCAACCTTCTCACTTCCACTGGCCACCTGGGAAAAGTTCAAAATAAATCGGGAGCCACACACACACCTTTTGTTTTTTTGTTTTTTAAAGGCGTCTGTTTTGTCTGCAAGCTTTTTGTGAGCTGTCCACTTGTACTTCACATGTAAAGTTTCATGTGGATGCTACTGTTCGTGTCTATCTGATTGAAACTACTCTTTGAAACATTTCAGAATGATGTTGCAGCTTATTGACGGGCAGATTCCCTTTCATTGAACAAGTGGCAACTCGTTGCTGTTCTTTGCAGCAAGCCTTTGCAACTGTGATCGACAATAACACCAAGGTGCCCAGCAGAAAAGGTGCCAAAGGAAGCGCAGCCTCCCAGTCCGCAGCCACCAAGAGCAAGAAGGCCAAGCCAGCCTCGTTCAAGGACGAGCAGTTCTACATACCCCACTTTGCGTCAGACTTCCACTCAGAGAAAGGGCAAGTCAAATTTGCGCTTATGAATATACAGTAGACTCTCAGTAAACGGAAATCTGTTAAACGGAACTGCTGCTTAAATGGAACGAGTGCTTCTGACAAAATTGGTTTCATTCTTGCATTCTGCAGCCCTGGTCATCTATCAGTAAACGGAACTCCTGTTAAGGAGAGATGCGAGTCGAAAAACGCAAGTTTTTTTTCCAAAATTACATATTTTTCGTTTTTATTTTGTTTTCACAAGTTTAGTTTCTCTAATTTCACGACAAAAAAATTGAAGATTGTAATTAAACTCGGAGTAGGTTAAAATCGCTTTTAAAGAGCACAAGGTGGCTACTAAAAAAACTAAAAAGTGCTCATTGTCTAGAGTCCCCTGGAAATTGTCACCTGGCTGCTTGCCATCGCATTTCGCATGAGGGGTTCACTAAAGTCACATGCTCAAGTAACCATGATTGTCAAGCTCTCATGATGGAATAAATCATCTTAAATGACAAATCTTTTCCGCATAGATGAGCTTTCACTTACACCTTTAAAATGTGTTTTTCTCAAGATCCATTTTTGGGCAACTTCTTGAGATTGGACGTCATGTTTTTGGTACTTCTGATAGCCCGATCGGGATGAAATTTTGTCCACATATTCCTTACCATGTGAAGGGTGCAAGTATCTTCTTTAAAGCTTGATATCGCCTGCATAATTATTACGAACTTAAAGTAAGCAATTAGTATGGGCTGAGGATTCTAAGAATTCTCGCATTACAATTTTTCTTGACCATCGAAATGTTTTATACGCACTTTCTTGAGAGTTATTTGCATTCTACAGTTAATGTGGAGCAATATGAGGTATAGTGGCTCAGAACCATCAAAGTATAGTGGCATAAAAAGTTTATCCAAAACGAACTATACTTTACACATTGTCATGGCACAAAGCGAAAATTGTACAACGTACTATAAAACTAATTATATATTTGAAATCAGCATGAATGCCTACATATACAGCGAAAATTTCATTGCCTTAGGCTGCAGATTAACGTAACTTTTTTTCCGAATCGCATCTCCCCTTAAACGGAACATATTTTCCTGGTCCCTTCAGGTTCTGTTTAATGAGAGTCTACTGTACTTGCATGCTAAGTAATAACAGCATCCAGTCTCATCATTTGCTACCCTGTGCGGAAATTGTAGCCTTGCCTCTGTAAGCTTAACTTTGATTCCAAACATTTGTTAACACAACGGCAGTTGTGCGCCAGTGCACAATGAACGAGTGGAGGAACGTGACCTAAAGCTAATGAAAAATGGTGTGGTGTGCAATCACGCGTTCAATACAGGGCATGCATGTGTTGACAGCGCTTCCATAAGTTGAAGATTTGTAGAAGAAGGGAAAATTCGATCTTTTGTTAGTTAATGAACTCGCAGTAGTACTAATACATAAAAAATATGGGTGTGCGAATATTCGAACTTCCGAACATTTTTCGAATAGTGTTTGCTATTCGATTCGATTCGCACTGAAATTTTACTATTCGAACTATTCAAACTTCCCAAGGACAAATACAGTCAATGTCCAATTGGCAGTGGCCCCTTCAGATTTTCACTATGCTTCACCCCATCACATTCTCGTATTGCTGCAAAGCTGCCTTTCAGGCTCTGCTACAGTTGCAAATGTATTGACTCAAGAAAATGCTGGTTCCAACATGAAGATGCATTGCCGTGTTTGAGTGGCCCCTTCATATTTTTTAATATGCTTCACCGCATCACACTCTGGTATCGTGGCAAAGCTGCTGTTAGGGCTCCACTGCGGCCGTAAACAGATCAACTCTCGAAAGCGCTGGTTCGAACCTACGCGACAGAGGTGGGGGGCTTTAATTAATGCAGTTTCGGACCAGAAAGTCCGAAAAAAATCGGACAAAGGTTTTCAGCATCCGACATTTCAGATGTTTTTATACATTGACGTCTACAGGGCAGATTAGCAAATCCAAATTCAAAGGGAGCATGCCCTTATCCACCAAATCACTTGGGCCTCCACAGAAGTAGAAGAGGGGGAGAGGCGGAGGAAGTATCTTTTTTTTTCATGTGTAAAGTGTTGTGACACCACATTGGTTGCACCAAATCATGTAAATAAATACAATTCGGCCTCTGCACTGCCTCATCCTTGATAAAACAACTAGGGAACACCATCCCTCCAGTACTTCACCAACCTAGCCAAAAGAAACGCTTCCATGTTCCTGTCTCATAAGAATGTACTTGGCGATCCTCTGCAACGTTTTTTCTGTAATTTTACTTTGAAGTGTTTGAAAAATATTAAAGAAATATTCAACAACTATTCGAAAAATATTCTATTCGATTTGCACTCAAACTTTATTATTCGAATTCTCTTCGCACCCAAAATTTTGCTATTCGCTCAGCTCTAATAAAAATAAAATATAGCCGTATTCGTAATGTGCCTCTGTGACCTATCTGCAACTACTACTACGCGTAGTATTGTGATAAGCGTCTTCACCCAGCTGCTCGGCAGGCCATGTGGCATAGTGCATAGTGGCATTGGAAACATACTGCATGCTGCTATAAGTGATAATGCGAATGAGCTCCTGCATGAGTGAGGGCCTGTCTAAGTGCACTTCATATGCAGAAATAAAAGCAGCTCACACTCGGTGTGTGTAAATTGTGCAAGTGGTAGGGCACTGGGTTGTGTGAATGTCAAAATGACCATTGCCGTCTTCTCCCCTCACCAACCAACACGCAGGCTCGAACTGGAGAAGACCTTTGAGCAGCAGGCGTCACAGGCAGTGCTCGACCTCACGGGGGGATGACGACAAGTACCTCAGGAAGCAGAAGAGCGCGCTCAAATGGTCTGTGCAGTGTCTCCTTACGCTCCTTGTTGTTAAAGGGACACTTCTTTTGTAGACTTTTAAGTCACTTCTGTGGGCATTTCATCCTTTTTATGCTTTTTATGTTTCGCTGCACCTTGCAGGGACAGAAAGAGAAAGCGCTTTGTGCGTGAAGACAGTGACCCCAAGAACAAGAAAATCCGAACAGAGAGCGGTGCCTGGATTCCAGCGTCGTACAAGTCGGACGTGTATCCTTTCTCACACTGTGCATAGCCGGCCCGTTGTTTTGCATGCCAAACCACAATACTGACGTATGTAGGTACATCTTTTTTATAGCGACCGGGTTTCACACATTGAAGGGATCACAAGCCAATTTACCTATTTAAATACAGTTGAAACCCTTTATAGGAGACATGAACCAGGGAGCAATTTTTGTCCTTTATATGAGGTGTCATAATCTTATAAGCAGGGTACCACGTATACTTTCTTATCAGCCCCTATTTTAGTGTAGGCGCATTGGCATCGCTTATACCCATTTGTCTGTTAAATCAGTGTCACTTATAAGGGGGCTCAACTGTGATGATCAGTTGACCTCGGCATTGGAGTTTTATTTGCCTCACGAATCGATCGCCGCAAGAATTTCTAAAATCCGTCAAGTACGTCAAGCCCCATATTAACTGGAATTCTGATATATGACGCGCGCTGTAAGCACTTTTCCTCTTCCCTCGTCTCGACTAGGGTGCTGGGAAGCTACAAGTGAAGGGATGACAAGGGGGGAACGAAGCTACGTCGCACGCACATCATGACCTCAAGCGCACATCACGCGATAGGTCTTTCCTTACGTTACTCCGGCAGGCGCAAGTGTCACCACTATGTAATTTTTAGTGCACTGTAGAACGCGTCACCCAGCACGTGGTAGCACCCTGTGGCAAGAAGCGCATCTGATGCAAACGCCGCTTTTGCTTTATGCCAACTATTGGCCAATAGCAGCAATCGTCTGTGTGATGCAGAATCTGCTGTATGTTGGCCCTCCAAAGAGTGCGACTACGGGCCTCTGTATGAAGAAAGTGGCAACTTCACACTCCACAGGTGAACTCTCCTAGCTGCACATGGCTAAGATTTGGGTGAGCCATTCACAACAGCGCCTGCTTTCTACAGTACAATGTGTTTTTTCTCCATGCATGATGGTTGGTTGAGGACCCTTTTAAACAACGCATGTTGGAGTATGAGTTGGCTACTCATAAGAATCTCCAATTTCTATATGCATTCTTTCTGCACATGTTCATTTCAACATTTGGGGTCGTGCGAATTTCAACTCATACTGAGGTCAGGTGCAGACACTGTTACAGTTGAACCCCTTTATAGGAGACATGTGCTGGGAAGCTGTTCTTGACCCTCACACGAGGTGTGTCTCATAAGCAGGGTACCATGTTCTCATTTTCTGATCAATCCCTATTTTGATGCAGGCACACTCGTGTCTCTTATACCCGGTTATCTCTTAAATCAGTGTCTCTTCTTATGAAGGGGGTTCAATTGTATTCGTCTTTTCTGTTTTTCCTGATTGACAGGACTCTGTGTACTGTTATCATAATGTACGTAAAAGCATTGCATTGCAGATTAACAAGAGCAGAAGAAACACACACTTGTCCTGTATTCAGTGTTGTTCTACTGTTGTAACTTGTCAGGAAACAAGAACTCTCTTTTCTTGCGATTGATGTGCAAGAAACAGCTGGGTTGTGGGGCTACCTCCTTATGTCTTACCACTTGTGAGACAATGTGTTCAAAGAAAACCCTTGACCTGCTACTTCATCAGCTACAAGCAGTGGAGGAAGAAGGCACAGATGGATGCACGAGACGAAGGAAGCGGTGATGACGAGGAGGGAGAGGCTGGCAGTGGCCTCGGAAAGCAGAAAGCGTCAGCGTGCGGTGAGTGGTTTGTTCTGCCACGCCGCTGACGAGCATCATCCGCGTTATGATGGTAGCAGTTATGGGAACATTTGAATCACTGCAGTAGGGTACGCATTTGGGCTGGTTGGTTCACGATTTCCAGTAAAAAACAGCGCTACAAGACGGAACGAAGAAAGGACACAAACCACGGTGCTGGTGTCAGCAGGTGTCAGCGCCGTGGTTTGTGTCCTTTCTTCGTCCAGTCTTGTGGCGCTGTTTTTTACTGGATTTCAATCACGTTTGTGTTGCCACATTGCAGTAATTATCATCACGTGGTAAAGGTGATGGTTGAATGGAATACTAACATCAAGCCTCTATCAACTTGAATTCCAATATGAGGTCTCAAGCTTTTGGTTGCGTCGCAACGTTTTCTTACTGCAGTGTCATTGTCGCATACTTTTCACCTTTTATTGTGATAATTGTTCTCAACAGTGATATTCGACTGTGAAATCTGGACATTGAAAACATACCAAAGAAGTGATGCATCAGAGAAAGTGAAAACGTAATTGTTTGACACGACAATGCTCAATTAACAATGTCGCTGAGACTTGCAACACCTTGTGGTTGTGCTGTTTCTTTGAAAGTGAAGTGGTGCCTCCGCAGTGCTGTGCCTCCGCAGTGCTGTGCCTCCCAAGGTCATGTCAAACGGTACAGGCAGCACAGTTAGCAAGAAGTGCTGTCTGCACCATATATGAGGAAATGACATGCGCCTTCCATCAAAATTTTTGTTGACAACTACTCTGCCTCCCTGCCTGCCACCTTTTCAACCATATGTGCCTCTGCACTTGGTGCCGCACCGACCAAGGTTAGGTCAAAGGGCACCAGGCCATTTCAATTTTGTAGCATTGATGGGGGGAGGAGAGAGAGAGACAAAACTTTATTGTACGTCCTTGCTGGGGTCAAGGGAGGTCAGTGCAAGCAGCCCTACACGCTTTGCATCATGGTGGGAATAACAAATGTCACTTCTACCAAACTGTCAGAAGTGAGCAGCTCGCACACAAGGAAACTTCACTGCACAGACACTCGCGTGGTAAATGCTTGCATGCAAGTGTACCAGTACAGCTGGGTGCGTTGACTGCATGAGTAGGTGACACGCTGCACACAAATTGCTTGGTACAGTCGGCACCACGGGGCAGTGCCACGGGGCAGCAAGTGTCACATTTCAGAGGAGCGGCATCAGTTTTCATTCAGTTAAACGTATTAAAAATACGGAAACACGAGCACAAGGGAAAGCTGGATGAATCATTACCTTTGCCGTAATGTGTAACCTTTCTACCTTTTTCTTTTTTTCTTCTTTCTGGTTGGCCTGCATTCGAAGCAACTTTGTTCTTTTTCTTTCTTTCTGGCTTCATACTTTAGGCGTCAGCTTAGAATCGGGGCAGCTTAGATTCAAGTAATTATGGTGCTTTTTTTTTTTTCTTTCTGGCTTCATACTTTAGGCGTCAGCTTAGAATCGGGGCAGCTTAGATTCAAGTAATTATGGTGCTTTTTTTTTTTCTTTCTTTCTGGCTTCATACTTTAGGCGTCAACTTAGAATCAGGGGCCAGCTTAGACTGGGGGGGGGGGGCACAAAGTCTGCCCCAAACATCGACTTAATAGGGAGGGGTGTGCTTCCACGAACCGTCAACCCCCCCCCACTCCTTGGAAGGGGAACCCTGTGCTTGCTTATGGCCACCTCTGTATTATAACACATCACATTCACGAATATTATTCATAACAAGAAGAATCAGTTTATTTGCATCAAAACATACATGGCGCTCTCTGATAACTAATATACAAGTCGGGGCATTGGCATTAAGCAGCAATGGGCAGAGTGTTTTTATGTGCAGTGTATAGTCGCCTCTGTCAGCCTGCTGAGGACACTTTAGTTCACACGTTCAGTTGTGCCTGAAGTTGAATAGATGCAATGTTCCTACATTAGTAATTAGAAAAAAATAGCATCCGCTCTGTCAGTGCAGTGAACTGTCTCGGCCGGTGCATGTTACCAATTTAATGTATATATCGCAATGGACCTGCGGAACAACAGAAATGGCGTATCTGGCGTAGTGTTATTGGCACTGTTCAACAACATCATGTGTGGGCATGACGTCAAAAATGTGGTCGATAGGAGCAGAGGAGCTTTTAAATGGCTGCCTTGGATTTCTTAATGGCGGGTGCGAGGCGCGTATAGCCAGGCCATGGTATGGCATTTCGGGCCATGATCGGGCTACGACGCGGGGCCTCCCTTGGGCGCAGAGTCAAGGGTGGTGGAGGCAGTGGGGGCTGGTGGAAGCCAGCACCACGTAGCAGCTGGTTCTTGGGCATCAGCGTGTTCCACTTGAGCGTCAGCCTGCACATATCAGAGTGAAAATCGGCAGATGAGCTTAACTTTTGCATAGTGGATGGACTCACAATGTTCACTTGATTCTACAAGAGTCATCTGATGTTGCCCCACCACATTTTTGTTTTATGTATTATTGTCACGGGGTTGCGATGGTGAAGTATACAGGACCGAAGCTGAAAGGGATTGAACTGCTTATTGGGCGAACTTGTGCTCAGCAGCAAAAGAAGTAACAGTCTAAGTAGTACAATGATAGCGGCGATCACAATCATCAGTCATCAAGAAAACTGATCAGCGTTGGAATTTGAGCGTGGCATCGAGGATTCCAGCATTATCGCGATGCCTCACATGTCACCGTCCAAGCTTTCGGGTATGCTACGTTCACATGATGCTCCAGCCAAGCTGGTTGTGAGGGATCTATGTTATGGAAAGTTTTCAGCGTGCAAAACAAACAGATGAAAGGAAAGAAGACAAAGAAGTGCTTGTTTGCCTTCTTCCCTTTCATAGTTGTTTGTTACTTTTACAACTTCTCCATTTACATGCAGGTTGGGTTGATGCACTGAACATGCCCGTGTCGTATTGACATGGCTTTGGATCGCCAATTTTTTAATCCCATAAAGCTGAGGAAGTTCCGTGAAAGTTGTGTGAGTCAACAACAAAAAAAACATGCTGGCTTTTCAGAGAGAAATAGAATATATTTGTTGAAGCAAATCTCATCTTGGTTTGAGATCAAAGCCACCTCTCAAGAGCAAACCTGAGCAGACCAAGAGGCAGTTTCTTGGTAGCTCAATGTTACTTGCTGGCCGATACCATTTTTGTCATTTTTCATGTGCGCAGTCCAATGAATTCGTGTGCTGTTTGTGCAGATCGACTGGGAAAGCGGCACAGCGGCCCTGCACGTCAGAAGGGCCCCAAGAAGCACTTCAGACGCGAGCTCAAGACTAAAGAGGAGATTCTCAAGACGCGGAAGCGCAAGGCTAGGCTCAACTATCACGTTAAGAAGAAACACATGGAGCGGGCTGCCAAAAAGCGTAGGAAGTGAGGGAGCGCACTGGTTGTACAAAGAAATAAATTGTTTAAACAATGTCTGCATTTTTCTTTATGCGCAGGAAAGCACTGAGGTGTTTGGCGTATATACCCGTTGAACCTTAATTACAAAGCAGCCACATATTGCGACGCTTCATTGTGCAGCATGTACATTAGAAAACCATTTCGGGTTACAAAAGTGCTCCTGTCTAAGAAATAGGTATATCACATTCCGGACAATGACATCACTATCGACGTTCTACATCTACAGAAACCAGCAGATAGCCACTATATATGGATTTGAACTGAACAGCTGGCTGCATACGCTCTTGGTTAGAGTATGTGCCACAAGATGGCAGCACCAATGTGGCTGCTCATTAGATCGTGAGGGAAGTGCTACGTCATGTAGATGGTCCGTTGTTTAAATAACAGATTATTAGATCATAAGGCTTCATTGAGGGGACCGCCTTGTTCGAACTTGTCGTTACATTGTAGAGAGTGAGGCTGTGCACCCTTGCTGTCAGATGCTAGGGTGCTATCAAGATTAAAAGAGGAAGTTGTGCGAGAAATTGAAGCCTTTTTTATTAGCAGATCTGGCGAGACATGCGCAGCGAGGCCCTCTATCGCGCCGCATGCTACTGAAATAGATTTCTTGAGCACCGGCCACTAAATCAAATCTTTTTTGTTCCCATTTAGATTTTGACCATGCGACTCCTTTGCACGAGTATGTATGCGTGTGTTTTTCAATAAAACTCGGTTGATAGTTCACGCTGTGTTCGTGCGGTCCTTTCTTTGTCCCTGTTTTTTGAGCTGAAGTCTAATATGATGCTGAATTAACTCGCACAAGCCACTCTTCTGAAGTTCATTAGATCAATCAGGCTAGGAGGCCTTTCGTTCTGTTGTTCGCACAGTTTCTCCAGAAAGATGCGAATCAAATGGCCCAAATGTGCACGCTTCCGTAATTCATTCACCTCTCAAAGTCACCTTCGAGGCTGACTGCAACAAAGGCCAAGGTACGAGTATATAGCCACCATACTACAGGGCTGGTATATTTAACATTGTCAGCTTATGCCCACTGCAGAACAAAGGCCTCTTCCAATAATCACCAACCCACCATTTACTGCTAGAGCGGATTCCATTTTATGCCTGCAAAAAAGGGAAAACTGCTTTTTGAGACCAAAAGTCTGCAAAAAAAAAAAAATGGCAATGTTACTTTTTGGTACGCTTGTGCGAATATTCGAACGAATATTACTGTATTTGAATTCGCTTCGACTTGAATTTAAATTGTTGAAAATTTCTAAGCATTCGAAATGAACGAATTGGTGTACAGTAATTTGCATGTAACCCCCTGTAAAGGTGGTTTCACTGCAGTGAAGCCATGAAAACATCTATCCAGGGGAAATCCGCACTGCCACGAAGCCCCACTTCAAGGTTAAATGAACACCTTACCCTCTCATGGATTCATCATTTTTGAAGTTTAGAAGCTTGTTATACCGTCTATATGCTCCAAGTATAGTAAATTTTAAAACAACATATTTTACAGGTTATCACTTGCATTCTACCGAAAGTCAAATCCTGCTACTATTCAAGGTTGTTTCACTTCCTTCGAACCAAAAAGAATCGCATATGCACAGGCCTTGTTTTAAATTTTAAAGTATTGTGCAGGTTAGTTAGGTCATCAAAAATATGCTCATTTCCCTGTATAAAATGTGATATATACTATTTGAATTCGATTCGAAATTATTCAACCAAAATCACTATTCGTTTCAAACCTAAAATTCACTATTTGCACAAGCCATTGTTCTGGATTCTGCTGATGTGAAAGTTATGCATCAGTAATGGCAACCTCAGGTGTTTTCTTCATTGCTATTTTCCCCCCCCCCCCCCCGTTTCATTTTTTTTTTTTTTGCAGCATTACAATTTTCCAAGAAGTTTTCTCAGCTTTGGCACACTAAATTATGATCATTTTTTTCGTCTTGCTGAAAAGCTGCATGTTTATTGAGTGCAAGAGGGCATGTTACTTTTGGCAAGTAACGATTACTAGAAAGCGTTGAATATGAAAAGCGCTTTTTTGCAGTCCTTCAAATGAGGACCTTGAAGCGTCAAAACTTGTTCTAGGAAAGCTAGAAGCACAAAAAGACCCTTATTGCAAACTTTGATATCTGTAGAATCCAATGACATTTCACTGAACTAATCTGTGCAGCCAGTTTATTGAAAATGTGGATAAGTCATCATGAATAATTAATTTAAAAGTTAATGGCACAGTGTACATAAAAGCAGAGTTTATATCGGAACATGAAAGTGCATACTGAATATATTTTTAATCATCCTAGCCTAGATAATTCTAAAAACCACTTCCCCACTTAATTTTGTTGCACCACCCGACTATCCCTACTTCATGGCCCCATCTCTAGGTACCCATTCTATTGCTTTAACTGGCCATCTGTTATTGGTCCTCGTGACATTACCAGCCCAAATACATTTTTTTTTTCTCTTAATATCAGCTAACATATTGGCTACGCCCATTTGTTCTTCGATCCACTCCGCTGTCTCACCATCTCTCAAGTGTTACTCGAACATATTGTTTGGTCCATCGCATATGCTGTGCAATTCTAAGCTTCTCTAGTTTCTTTGTATTCTCCAAGTTTCTGCCCTGTAGTAGGTCAGAACTTGCAAAACGCAATGGTTGTACACTTACTGCTGTAGTGGCAGTGGCAAGTTTCTGGTCATGAGTTGAGAATGTCTATTGTATGTGCACTGGCCTTTCTATATTCCTTAGTACTAAATGTAAACCTTTAAATTGCACCAGACAAATGTGCT
>JALIZH010014563.1:0-71111 GCA_030522465.1 Rhipicephalus appendiculatus
TGGCAGGCAGGTGTTCTACCACACAGCCACGCTTCTGCTCGGGATCACGCATAAAATAACTTCCTCTGCTTGGAATTGCAGTTAAAATAACTTTCATGCTTTACAAACACACGCGTCCTGTATACAGGCGTCACAATACAACATGTAATATCGCAGTAATATTGCGTGGTACAAGCGTACATTGTCATCGGGCGTCAGAACGTGTGAATATCATAACGACATTGTGGGTCAAAGCCGTGCACCCATTACAAAAGGCACACACGTTACTGCGCGTTAAGACCACGTAGTGGGTGCATAGCAAGTTCGAAAACATTTTCCACATTTCCCGCGCATAATTGCTCGTGCTTTAAAGCATGCTACCCATTACATAGTATGCACTAAGTGGTTGAAGTACGCACTCGGGAACAGGATATCGCTATCGCTTTCAACTCTTAAAGGCGAAGCTTAAGGGTCCTCCAATTTTTCCAAAGCACTTTCGAGACCTGGCGTAGATGTGTGGTAGAATACTTGATTGCTACGCAAAATGCTTGGGTTCGATTCCTGCTGGGACCCTGATTATTGTTCTTTCCATTCGTTGGGCTCAACGCTGCCGATATCAGCTTTTTTTGTAACGATCTCGCGTTAAAATGACCAATGTCTCTTCTCGCCGTTCTTGGGTAGACATAAACTATCAATCACCGGTGGCACATACCCGCATAGCCTGTGGCACATACCCACCCGTGGTATAGGGGTATGTGCCACACGTGTCTGGCGGAAAGGGTATGACGACGTACGCGACGGGATGGTCACATTATTTATGTCATGACTAGCGAGTTATATTCGTCAAATCATCTTACCCTCCCATACTAACTTTGGTTTACCCCAAGTTAAAACAGTCATCATGAGAACACCCAGACGTAGGCGGCGAGATAGATAGATAGATGATAGATAGATAGATAGATAGATAGATAGATACGCTAAAAGTGTCTGCAGTACGCAAAGAAATGCTTCGCATTTAATAATAATAATAATAATAATAATAATAATAATAATAATAATAATAATAATAATAATAATAATAATAATAATAATAATAATAATAATAAACATGTTTAAAAGCCTCTTAGCAAGAGCCGTCCGAATAATCCTTGGACTTAACATGAGATGCGTGTGTTTAGAGGAGTAGTATCTTGGACTCGCCACTCACCGTTTTCCAGTTATGAGAACTGCGGAAACATGTCGGCATTTCTTTGGTCTTCAAACTTGATAAAAAGTCCAACTATTGGCTTTAGATGTATAGTAAAGGGATATAACTGATGTCAGTAAGAAAATTAAAAAAGCAATCCCACACTTTGCCAAGACAAAAAATTGAAAATCAGACGTCCAGTGCCCTCCGAAGCTGCTTATACACTACCAAAAAGAATAGTGACAGTTGGGGGGCATAATTAGAGAACAAGCCACATTCATTATAGGTGCTCAACAAGTAGCATGTCACCAGTTATATACGGGTGCTAAGCAGTATAATAATTGTCTGGCTTCGCTTAGGCTTAAACTCAAGATTGACCAAAGTTTTCTCTTACGAACAGTGATGGCGGGGGAACATTCTGTGATTTCGGTCCCGGGTAGTAAGAAGCATACACTGTCTTATACATTATCAGAAGGAGGTTCTCAAACGCAGTATTACGATTCCGTGAGCTTCTATGCCTGTCTTCAGAATGAAACGATCGTGTGTTGCAGTGATAGCAGAACGAAAAAAAAAAAAAAACACCTATTCTGTAGTTAGGAGAGATCATTGGAGAGTTTAATGTCTCAGCGTAGTTTGATGGCCAATGCTTCGCTGAGCGGTAGTTCTACCGGTAAGACGGTGGTTAAACAACCGCCTGATTGAAACTATCAATTGATTGAACTACCGTTAGTTAACTAATGGTAGTTAAACTACCGGCTCAAAGGAAGCTTTGGAGCGGAATCCGCAAAGTTTTTCATCCACATGAGCTCTGTTCCAATGTCCAGTCACCATCGTTAATAATATTCTGTTGCCTATTTCTCTTACAAACATTTCTATTCAATAATAGCGTTTCGTCAATTTGAGGGTCTTCGCTCTGAGAGCGACGCGGACTGCTCTAGCACGGCCGCTGTAATATAATGCAATGCGTAATGCAATGTAAATAGTGAATTCGCCAGGGTTGTTCCTAACTAATTTATGTCCAATATTTGCACTGTCATCTAAAAAAGAACCTAACTAAAAGCACCAATCAGGCCTTAAAATTCAGGCAAAGATTGTTACAGCATCAAATGAATGCAACCTATAGACGCTAATAGAACTGACGTGACAATCAGTACAACAAGCTGCGATGTTATCCATCTGCGATCAACCATAGCTTTGTCCGATGGGTACCAGCTATAAGCGCAAGTCACCGCGTTGTTTGCGCCTCGGTTCTAACGAAATGAGGCTCTTGCTTTCGGGGAACTCGCAGCAGAACACGGGCACTACACGACGTGCACAGTGAAGTATACGTTATACGAGTTACCCTTGTTCGGTGACCCATGCATGACTGTAGTACACCATTCAATTGAGCCTCAATTCGAGGCGACCACATGATACTGCTCCTTTAATTCTTTATTCTATTCTTTTTTTCCGTTTCGCTGCACTGCCCTCCCGAACAATTAAGCGCTTGCTGGACGCAAGTGAAGTTCGAATGACTCAGGAAACTGCAATTCATTCGCAGTTAAAAAGCCTCTGGATAAAGTGAAGATTCACGCGAGCTACGGATACCGCTGTGAGATCTGTGGTTCCAATCTTAAATTTCTTGATTGGCCTGTGAACGGACGCAAGCTACGATCCGTAAACGAGTAGATGGGTGCCCGCAGCTGTCATTGGTCCGGCTTTCCTCTCCCCCACCGAAATCGATATCGACACACCGATTCCAAATGGACACATGTTTCACTCGGAGCCCTGATCACGGCACGAAAATATCTTCCTCAGCGGCTGGGCGTAGTGGCAGGGAGTGTACTATGACGCACCGCCATTTGCGTACTAATTGTCGTGGAAACGCACCTATTTTTTTGTTTTGTTTGCCGAACACGATCATGTGCTGGCGATGCACGATGTGGCGGTGCGCTGCTCTGACGGAGAAAGAGAAAAAACGAAAGGGAGCTATGGTGTTCCGGGCACTCTCGGAATGTGCACCGTGGTGCCGGTTGTCCTTGGAACAAACGCCGGCCTCATTCGCTTCCCTTTCTTTTTCTTCCCCGTCATCTCTCCCTCTTTTCTGCTGCGAGAGAGCGGCGGAATGGGGCGCGTCGCCTCTCCGGAGGCTGACCGCCGCCTTGGAGAAATCGCGCGCTCCGCGGCGGGCGTCGGCCGGCTTCACTGACGCCGGCGCGCTCTCCCTTCCCACGCTTTATTTTCTTTATCTCTTCTTTTCCGTGCCAGCGCTTTGCTTAGTCCGTCTCGGAGCGAGCGTGCGTGAGTTCGCGTGTGCACACGCACGTTTGTGCTGGCGCTGGTGTGTGTGCAAAAAGTGCGCGCGCGTATTTATAGACGAAAACCGCCCGGTCGGCCGCCGCACCAAACGATCTTCTCGCAGAGCATCCCTGCGCAGACGATGAGACTCTCGTTCGCTTAATATTCTCCCGCTCTCCATTTTTTTCTCCCCCCATCTGGCGCCGTCTTCTCCCACCAGCCAGTTTCGTTTCCCATGGAAGTATCCGTAGCCAGCATGAAGTCACTACACTCGTGCGTTTGCTGAGAGCAAGGCCGACCGCCAAATCTTTCCAAGCCCCCTCCCTGTTTCTCCCTTACCCCTTTCGTGCCGAGGAGCGTCAGCGTCATTGTTGCTGTCCCCGCTTCGGCATTCTATCACTTCTGCTTTTTCTTTACCGCTCTGCCTGCAGCTCGCCGTAACAATTCCACACGCAAGCGAGCAAACGCAACAAATAAATCAGTAGAGTCCACACGAAAGCTGGGTGTCTGAGTTTTCTCTTTTTGTCGTCTTAGCATACGCGCGTGCCTGAGCACAACCATTTCTCAGAAATAAAAATCCGAGCGTTCCGCGCTCTACGCCCAAGACGTCGTTGGTTTGGCGTCAGTATGAGCCTATACCTATAGTGTAAGTGTCGTTAGAGCTGACACAGCGGTAGAGAATAGAGGGGGGGGGGGGGGGTACACAGGTGCTCATGTTGAAAGCTCGAATAGGGAAACCAGACCGACCCCTCTGGAATGTTGACCGAGCCGACGAAGCGAAACAATTATGGGAAATAAATATAAGAAAAAGGAAAAGTAAGAAATCATAACAAAAGCTTCAGAAAAGCGAGCGAAGCTCTATTATGGATAATTGTGGGCGGCGCTCCTTTGTGCCTGCACGAAAATCAGGACAACGGCTGTCTAGTTTTCCCGAAGTCGGCCTCCTTGCGTGAAGCCAACGGCATCGCAACGCCGCATCCCTTCAAAGTCCTGCTAAATATCCCTGCGAGACCGATGAGACTGTGTTGCCGCGTTTATAGTTTGTGCAGAGAACGTCGCCCTGCCTACTAGCAAGGGCGCATTCATGAAGAAAATTTTTAATACAATCCAAGACTACAACTTTCGACGTGGAAAAAAGTAGTGGGTCTGGAAAGCTTCGAACTAGCTTTGATAGTGTATTAGTGTTCATCATGTGTTCTTTTGTCGAAAGACAATATCTGGATTAACGCCTTCAGTAAACACTTCGTCGAGGTACTGCCACGCTTAGAACACACCCTTCGAAACAACAGGCGATGTTCCCTACCATCGCGATGTCATTAAATAACACTAGGGCCTAAATCTATAATTTATTATTTATTTATTTACTTGCTATTTCCTCCTGGCCAAATCCATTACGCAGGGAGTTATTTACAAACATAATATTCATTACTCATACAAAAGAAATATATGCGTGTTTGCTGTGCCCCAATGAAAAGTAAATGGTTGTGCCCTATACGCGCCTAACGTCATATAGCTGAAAGCGCGCAGGACTTGTCTTTGGCGTAGGTGATCGCTATAGGGCCAGCTCTCGGAGCCGCATCATTGCTGCTTACGCCGTGGTAATCAGTTGACGAAGTAATTGTAGAAAGCAAAACGTACGCGCTTGCCGAGATGCGAGATCGAACAAACACGTGCATTAGTGGCGCCAAGGTATTCTGTATATACAGATGCATCGTACGAAATCAGTTTCATGAAAGAGACACAGATGGGAGATTTAGCAGGCAGTGATAAATAAAGGAAGCAGGAATACATCAGTATTGCAAGTCAGCTGTTTCCCGAGCCAGAGTCAACCGACTCGCAAAGCTCATACGCGGAATTCTTCGCAAGAAAAATTTTTCTTAAACCCAATCCTAATCTCTGCATAGTGTTAGCGAAGCGACACAGCCAGTAGCAAACAACACTTACAAATGAAAAACTTTTTGAATTTGTCTTCGCGTACTCAGCGAAGAACTACGTCACAGCCGATGGGCAGCGCAGATATGAAATTACGACTTAGGCTACGGAAAAATTCGTAAACGGGGCCTGTCTACAAGAAATGTTGAAATCCTAGGTTGCTATTATTTGAGGCGAAAGAAAGCCTTATATTCCTCATCAAACGCAACAATTGAGCGACGGCGGCGTCAGGACGAGAAATGAAAAAAAAAAATAATCATCACTTGATGATAAATAATCATCACGACCTGTGACGCTCATGACGACGTCATCATGAGCGTCACAGGTCGCCGAAATTTGCTGCGTCATGATGACTTCACATAGCGTGACATCACACGAAGACGTCATCTCATGACACTGTCGCTTCATCTGAGGTGCGCCGATCACGGAGGCTGCGCAAAACCACGTTAGGTGCTTAAAGCTTTCGGAGGGAGGCAAGGGAGGATCAACACAACGACCGAGAAGGAAAAGAAGACGATGGCTCTCGCCTTCGAGTCATCTCAGGCGAATGCAAAGGCACCCTGTGAGCTCTTTTCTTCTTAATATCCCCAGAGTGTGAAGATTCGAGGTTCCCGTTACGGCGGACGCGTGAGTATTGTTGTTGTTGTTGTTGTTGTTGTTGTTGTTGTTGTTGTTGGTGGTGGTGGTGGTGGTGGTGGTGGTGGGGGTTTCCTTAGACGCATGGCATGAGTGAAGCCAATAAAACGGCCAAATTCACAAACTTCTCGTTTGTAGAGCGTACTTTGCGAACCCATCAGGGTTCGCTAATGAAATGTCTAGCAACGGGATTGGCTGAAGTTTTCTCTTAAGAACGTTTCTAGGGTAAATCCTTTTTGTGATTAAAAGTTGCAAGGCGGGACTTGTGATACGACATATTTGAAAAACAATGGTAGCGCAAAGAAACGGGTCAAAAGATAGTAACACGGAGACACACGCACAGCGCTACAAGAAATAGCGCTGTGTGTGTGTCTCAGTGTTGCTTTCTTGAGTCCCGTTTCTTTGCGCTACCATTGTTTTTCAAATATGCCAGTTTTGTGAATTTGAGCCACATGAGGCGACGACCAACATCGTCATTGGCGTGTCGAGAGGGAATGACAGATAGAGTGACGGACATGAGAAAATTCGGTTCCGAGCTTTTAACGACTGGTGAAATGCGAGGAAAGCGTGCCAAATGAAGAAAAGTCACGTCACCATTTTGTAACCGCAGGGTCTCAGCCTTCTTCTAAGCATCCGCTGCTGCATCTAGAATGCACACACAGCAGAATTTTTTTTGTTATTCCGTGATGCGCCTCGTTAGTCCTGTATACGGACAACACCCTTACAATTGAGGAACCAGATCGAATCGTTGCTAGGGACAACGTATTCTTTTTTTTTTGTGTGTGCATGTCCAATTCTTTTGCGGAAAGTATACACATTGCTGCAGAAACACTGCATGAAAAAAATATTTTCACTGTGTAAATCCCTGACAAGCGCTCGAGTCACGTATATTGCTGCTCGGGATGAGTACAGATTTAAACATATCTCATCGCCTGGGTTGCTTGAGCTAGCGGCCTCATACGGACTACGTAAACACAAAAATATATTTTAGCCATGGATCGAAATAAGCATCGTTGCAATAGGTGCCCTTGATATACGACTTACTTTGAGTGGCTCGCAATCAGCGCTTTTCTTTGTAGGAAAGGGCCCTTGGCCGTCGTCTAAACCGGCGGCCGTGTTGTTTACGCAAGGTGTTCATTGGAACTAAATATTTCGAGAAAATCAGGTGCCTCGGATAGAGTGGGGGGGGGGGGGGGGGGGGATATCACATGCTGGCTTGTATCTCAGCAGTTATATCGTCTCAACCCTTCCTGTATACACAACAGGAGGCTCCTGCTCAACAAGCGCGCACCTCAACGTCACCAAAGTTTGAGCATACGTGATCAAACGTACGGTAAGTTGCGACTGCCGTGGTGGGGTAGATATTTTCCTAATTTTGGGCGGGCGTCTACAAGTGACGTAAATATTAATCCATCCTAATGAAACATGCTATAGTAATAATTATACGCCACGTCGGAGTATTTGCGGTTTAATTCAGTGGTTATCGGACACAGACCCACTAAGTGAAGCGTAAAAGTCACAAACAACCATTTGACATATTTATTGACAGTGCATCATAGTCCGTGAATAAATAGGCATAACAGGCTTCGGACATTCCTCATACTTTGGTGGTGCAACATCACCATCAGGTGTAATGGTCTAACCTGATGATGTAAAGTGCAATGAGGTTTAATGTAAAGCTGGAGTTACGCACGTACTAGCAGTAAGCACAAGAGATGTGATGCTTTTTTAGGTCAGCAGAGGAAAGAGGGAAAGAAACAAGGCTCATAAGACACGCAGACGTGATTGTGGATGTCCGAGATTCCTGTTTTGCGTCATTGGACGACTTATACAAAACGGCGCACCGGTATGCCGGATACAACGGCGTCACGGACCAGCACATTTGCGCACTTTCAATGCTTGAATGCTCCCGAGCGTGCGAAAGCAATTACGCTCTCGAAGCACCGTAAACGGTTTTGTCGAGAAGCACGTTTTCAAATTTTTTTTATTTTTTTACACCTCTTTACAAGGAAACCACTCTCGTGAATCCACTCACGGAGAAGCTACACTTCTCTTTCACACGCGAGTTGCACACACACAAAAAAAAGTAACCGATTAGCTTTTCATAAACACAGAGTCATGAGATAGTCATGAAGACGCCTAAATATCCGCCCCTCTAAATGGGCGACGTGGACAAATGATCAGAAATCGTGTTATTTATTTCTGTGCTGAAAACGAGTGCCATATATTTTTATGGATGGTTGTAGGCCTTGAACATGCCATAGTAAGTATGGCTGTGCACATAAATGAGCATGCAAATGACTAAGGCATTAATGAAGTGACCTTGGTATGGATGAGTGCGCTAATGCCATCCCCTTTGAATTGGGGTGGCGCCGAATAGTCACCTAGCATGCGCGAACTAATTGGGCCTATGTGCTATACTCTGGCAGATCCAAAAGCCGCCACTTGCCGTCCCATCCTCTTGTACATACACTCTGACGTCCTAATTCACTACGCTATGTTTAGCTGAGGTTAATGCCATGGGGTCGTTACTTTGGTAGTACGAACTATAGGTCTACGCTAGTAAGGACATAGGCAAAGGGATGCGAATATGGGACCAGCAATATTTTGACAGCGGCCACCTTGTGCAAACCGATGACCTCTATTTTGATACCTAATCAAAGAAAATGTACTATCCATATCACTAATTATTTGCGTAATCGCCTAAACACGCATATCGAGTTGTGCGTGAACATTTTGAAATCATTGTGTTGAACTGTTTCCAATCTCGATAACTCTTCCCTAGACATTTTTCCAGCGTTTCGAAGTTTTGGCTCGCCCTTTACGGAAGCTTTTATAACAAACTGATTCAGACAAGCACGCTTGACCACTTGGTTAAAATGAAAGGTTTTCAGGTTAAATGAACTAGACGAAGGGTAGTGATTTGACTGCTCTGCATTTTATTCTACATTTTATGCAATACGTTGATCAAAATGTGCAAAAACGAAACAAAACAAAAAGAAAGCCCTGGTATCTTTGGGTCTACGGCGCTGCGCTGCTACGCGAGAAGTGTGCTCGATTTCCGTCCATATCTGCCGCATTTCGGTGAGGGCAAAGTACAAAAACGCCCATGTGTATGTATATACGTAAACTTTATACTTACACTCAAGTGCACGTGTAATAACTCTGGGAGGGGGGGCGGGATGTCGAAATTATTCCGGAGCCTCAAAGTAGAAGTGCCCCTTAATTTTGCCCTGAAAGATATGACTAAGCGGCGCGCCGTAAAACACCAAAATTCTGCGAAGTTGTGGCGCAACTCGCTGGTTGAAGGGAGCAAAAGTGAGCGCGCAACATGAGCAGCTCCTCTGATGCGGTCTTTAAAATATCCTACTCAATGGCTCGCTTGGCAGCTTGTAAGGGTTCGCTGACAATCTGGTTTGTTTCACTATGACCGAAGAAAACAGCTCTTCAAGACGGCAAGCAAGGAAGTGATCACTGAAACTGCACACAATGCTTGGCGAAGGAGCCATGTGACACTGAATCTCAGAGCCGTGTGCCCCATCTTAGGGGTGACGATGAGAAGTGCTTTGAAACACTATTGGAGAGCGCTGCTGTCGCAAGCGCGTTATTTATATTTTGTACCAGAACTTCTAAAGGTGCTAAAAGAAAAAAAAATCAAGAAAAGTAGAACAGTTGCGGGGAACTGAAGATAACTGGCAACTATGTTGTTATAGGTAACGTAAACCTTGTAGTCGGTTCTAAATAGGTAGTTATACAAGTAATTAGTTATTTGACTAATTATTTTTCATTGCATAAGTGATTAATGGTGACAGGAAAATTCGCCAGTTTTCTCAATGCGACGGCTAACAAGGCATCGCTGATCCAAAACTCTGCGTAATTGTTTTTTTATTATTATTAACCAGACCCGAGTTAGCAGGGCGCATGGCCGTTCGCAATTTTACAGACATCTCTCGTCGTGATGTTGTCAACTTACGCGCATCAGTGGTAATCCGTGCGTCACTTCCTATGGGATCGTCTTTTTCTACCTCGTTTAGTTCTTATTCCCACAGCTGGTCAACTAGCTTCAGCTCTGAGCACTACTGTTTGTATGAGATGGACGCTCCCTATCAGAGGTTCTGGCTGGGTGAGTATGGCAGTTTGCGCATGACGTCTCTGTGGATGCAGGTTCTCGCCATGCACGTTATCACGACGCGACGCGTACACCGTTTTCTCTTCCTTCCAGTCTGCGACCATTTTTTTTTACCGGCATTGTCACTATTTTTGTTTCTTCACGCAGCACAAGACGCGCCTGTCATTTTTTGCATCGTGTCACGCATCCTGCTTACGCAGCTTCTCGGCGTGTTATAGTAACCTAATGTGGAGAAAGACCATGGTCATCCCAACACAAACCCCAACTTTTGTAGCGTCGTGTTGTCAACGCAGCCTTGCGCAATACGAACGGATAAATTAGAAACATGTGGAGCTTGCTTTTCTTTTCTTTTTTTTTTCTGAAAGAGCTAAATTCACATAAAGCTGAATTGCGAAAAACTCAATTCCTTGGGGCTGAGGCTATGATCGAGCCTGCGCCGAAAAAATTTTGCCAGGGTGCCCACGTCATCAAAGCACTTCAAACCTGCATTGCCTTTAAAATGTTGGTATCCTAGTATAGCCGGCATTCAGGAGTAAATGAGCATTTGACGAATTTCTTGAGTCGGCGTTTCAATAGCCAATTGACCAATATTTAGAATATTTTTAAAACTAAGGAGACACAGACGTGCGTCGGGTTACAATCAAGTTTATCCAGTTTCGGTTTTTCCTCGTCGGGCTCATTCTCAAAAGGAGGAAGAAAAAAAATCGACGCCTCGAATTTCGCCTTTCATTTGCATATTTTCGTATTCCTTTACTATGGGATTAATCATTTGATTCTTTTTTTTTTTTCGTTTTGATTTTTTTTTTCTGAAGGCGACTTGCCCCGTCCAGGCGGATTACTTGCTCTTACAGACAATTTGACTTTTTATTTACGGGCGCCGTCGTCTAGGGCAATTGCATGAAAAATATCTCAATTCTGTATTACGTGATGTCGAATTAAGAAGTTCATTAATCTCCGAATGCATGCGTGCAGCCGTCTTCATGCGTGCGAGTGTTCTGTTGGCACCGTTCGTTTAGTTGACGTTGCTGTTAAACAGGAAACGCCCAAGATGGACTCACTGAAACGCGGGGCCGTACCCTGACAATTAAAGACGAGCACAGAGAGTTCTACGTGACTTTTTGATGGACCCAAATTGAATTAGCTGTTTCCAATCGACATTATTGCTTTACTTCATCATACTGTGTTGCCAAAGCGCCCCTAAACAACCTCTGAAAATACAAAGAACGGGCGCGTTATTCTCTCCTGCCATTTCCCGTCTTTCGGGCACAATTCGCGACTCCAGCAGTCTGTTGACGTGACGTCATGAAGAAAAAAAAAAGAACTTTTAATTGGTCCGTCTACCAGGAATGCAAGCAGTGAATTGTCTCTTACCATCCATTGTCATGCAGTCGCACGTCAGTTCTGCCCTGTCAACTGACTTCAATTGGTTTTGTGCATTTTCGACTGCACAAGCGCAAATAACAGTGTGTAGCCTAAAAACGCGAAATCCTGATAGGATCAACGCTTAGTGCTGATAGCGTCCAAGTGTTTTATGAAGAAATAAGTGGTGAGGGGGGAGAAAGCACCTGTGTAGTGAAGAAGAGGAAAAAGAGCCGTCTCTAGTCCTTAAACGCGGGGTGGTGTTTAGGGGCCCTTTAATAAACTTATCTTATAGTAAAATTTTATCTGAGGGCACAAAAACTACCTGTACGGCTCTGTATGAATTGGAATCTGCGCTTAGAGGGATTCCATATACGCCAGACATCGTATGTGCACATAGTACGTCTGGATTATTTTACAGTGGCGCTGTTAAGCTTTTTGTTATGCCGGTAAGTGGTGCTGAAAACATTTATTAACCATTAAATGGTTACAGAGGTGATTTTTCCGGGCCGTATTGGCCTCTTCCCCTCACAGTAAGAGGGCAAGCACCTTTTCCGAGGCTGCAGTGGGAAGCAACGCTGCTAGCGTCCGTTGAACCAGGGCCTTTTGGGCCTTGAGGTCCTCACTGGCGAGCCGGGCCACCTTCCAGTCCTCTCGTAGGGTTAGGGTTGGGTTGGGGTAGGGCTGGGGAATAGATGGGTTTGATTAGCACGGCCAGACGATGGGGAAGGTGTCAGCCACCTGTCCACAGAACTGGCATGCCCCATCAAAGGATGGATCGAAATGTTCAAGCAGCGCCTGGCATAGTACAGTGTTGGTGAAAAGTTTTAAAAGCAGGCGCTCGTCAGCGTGATCGAGTCCCTTACAAGGGTCCGGATAGCACCGGTGCTCCACCTTGTAGTAATCGGTGATTTCTTTGAATGAAAGGGCCAAATTGTCTGATTGGGAGTAGGCTTCCGCGGTTCGCGTCACCAGAAGACTATCATCATAAGGAACGGCTGTGAGCCACAGAAAGCGGGCTATCCAAGTCGAATTCCTAATGATGCTAGTGAAGCAAAGCTCGGGATTTTACTAATTACAACTGACCGTGTAAATCCCAATTAATCGCAATTAAGTATAATTGGCGCTGTTCCTTTATAAGTCTCATGAAATCTCATTAGACCTAATTAGAACTAATACTAATAAGGATAATTAAGTTGCGTGTGACCGAACCAAGCCCAGCCCGAGATATATGAGTTTCATGTGGCCTGAATATGCTAAGCCTAATTAAGCTATTTAACCCTAACTGCGATTGAGCCAAGCCGCGACTATCAGGACTCGAGACCACCAGCTCCCCTGCGACTCAGCCTTGCGCCTCCTGTGCAAGCTGCCCACTTTTTTGCTGTTCTTATTCTTATATTCTGTCCGCCACGGTGGAACAGTGGCTACGGTGCTCGGCTGCTGACCCGAAGGTCGCGGGTTCGATCCCGGCCGCGGCGGTCGCATTTTGGTGGAGGCGAAATGGTAGAGGCCCGTGTACTGTGCGATGTCAGTGCACGTTAAAGAACATCAGATGGTCGAAATTTCCGGAGCCCTCCACTACAGCGTCTCTCATAATCAAATCATGGTTTTGGGACGTAAAAACCCAGATATTTTTATTCTTTCTTTTTTTTCGTTCTCGTGCTTTTTTTTTTTTTTTCAGCGTTAATATGGTGATGATGCGATCACCCGCTCTAACATAGCTGCCTTTCCATGTTCTTCATATATATCAATTAAAAGAGAAACAATCCGTAAAACAGTCTACGCGTTATTGTCCTCAGGTAGCCTGGTCGAGCCTAGAGAAAAGCAAGGCATTGCCCTTCGTGTGGTCGTACAAATTTCCTTTCCTGATTTCTCCTCCTCCTTTGCCGCAGCGAGATGCCCATCGTTGTCCATACGAGGCCGGCTCTGCGTGTACTGCACCAACGAGCGGCGCCTGCGGCGGGCCGCTTGCCCGTTGGCGGACGCTGGGCGCTCCACATACCGTGGCGGCCACAGCTGGCCACCGACCGCCGAGCGCAAAAGAGATCTGCGCGCCAGATTTTCGAGGCTGAGCGCGCGCTGTTCGCACACGTGCACCGCTCGCAGCTTCCTGCCACTTTCGTGCCTCTCTCCTCGCGTGGTGCCCTTGTTTGTGCATTTTGCGCATAGTAGATACGCACATACGTGTCCTCTACCTGTTTCCGCCTCTTGACCATGTTCCCACAATTTCTCGCTCGCGTACCACGTGATCTTCCGGTCAAGAAGCCGACTAGCTATAGTCTATAGCTCGAATTTTTTGCATGCTGTTGTGATGCGCGAGATAATTCTTAATTTGAGAGTAAGGACGGCTCGCGATTAGGTCGACAATTTGTCCCTCGGATACCCTGGGTATCGCCCAGTTGGCCTCCGGGACGAAGGGTCAGCTGGACTGACCTCGATGCAGATTGATTGATTCACGAGGTTTTCTCTAAAAACGGCCTCCGACACGCCAAGGCGCGCGGAATTCTGTGGAATGATTTCAAACTCCATGCTGGCTTAATTTCTTTTTGAATAAAGAGTACCGAATCGTCAGTAGACGAGTGTTTAGGAATATGGCAATCTTGTCGCCGCGTGCAATCTTAGTGCATTCTTGCCGCCGCGTAGGTGTCAAACATGCGGCCTGGCAGTAAAGCTGCAGCCGTAGAGTCATACCGCTGCTTTAATCATGCACACTTGCAATGGAGCGCAAGCGTACCGTGTGTTCAGCTAATTGCGGTTAAAAGTTCGTAAAAGTAGCAAAGATGAAGTAAATGAATAATGACTTCCGGTTAGCTCGCTTGTTTTTTTTACTAGATGCATGTACACGTTCGAAGATGACTCTAGGCTGTTATCAGTCAATTAATTAAGCAAATTAGAATAATTAGGCTTTTACATGAAAACGCCAGATGATATCGCAACACAACATTTGAAGCACGTCATCCAAGAAGCTCAAAACTTGGCGGAAGTGAAGGAAGGCAAGGCCTACAGGGTCCGGTACTTCGGTTTCGCCTTTTGTGAGAAATCGGGCGGAATCTATTTGTTAAAATTACCAGGTTCAAAAGTGTTGCATTTCTTCCAACTGCTAATAGCTCCTCAGATGGCACACTTCCTGTGTTGAGTTGCAAGTCATATTGTGCCTAAGGGCAGCCATCGGCATTAAAAAGAAAAGAGTCATTTTCAATTGGAATGTAATCGCAGGTTCGTGTATGCTTACTCGCCTTATGATCCCTTGAAATAGATTTTCATGTAAACGTCCCGATGTAAAAGCAATGCAGAAGCAATTACTTATTTATCTTTCTTCTATTTTTATTAATGAATGTATAACAGATTAGTTAACACCAGATATATTTAATATCCACATTCCCGGCGTTGTGTTCTACACACGCACACACACACACACACACACACACACACACACACACACACACACACACACACACACACACACACACACACACACACACACACACACACACACGCACACACACACACACACACACGCACGCACACACACACACACACACACACATGCACACGCACACGCGCACACACACACACACACACACACACACACACACACACACACACACACACACACACACACACACACACACACACACACACACACACACACACACGAGAACGGCCATGTTGACTTTTCACGCAGCTTGGCCTGGCATGACCGTAAGATTAGCCGCATGAGTATGCATAACGTACTTTGGGTTGTCGCGAACAAAAGCATAGCCTTCGGGATTCGTATTGGCAAATATCGCGTCTTTGAGGTAATTGGTTTTAAACTTGCTTTTAGCACTCGCGAAAGTAAGGCCTTCGAGAATGGCATTTGTTTCCTCCGCCCCATTAATGTGGACGCCTCATTCGTTATTCGTCGGAGGAGTTCGCGCGGTTCGGGGTCGGACTCGAACAGTGTCATTGCTGGAAGTTTAATTTGACCACTAAGGGAAAAAGGCGGAATTGTGTAAGGCTGTGTGTTTAAGCTGTGTAAGGTGCTGTTCCTAGAGACATAATCAGGTATAACGTGCGCTATGCCTTCAGCGCAGGAAGTCAGTCTGGGTCACCTGATTTGTTAACCCAGCCAAGTAGGCTTACCTTCCACGGATCCACACTTTCCTATGCAACGACGCATCTAATGCTCCTCTCAGTGAGTTTCCTGTGGGGACGTATGCCTTTCGTGGTATCGTTTCCCGTTTAGTCCTCTTCACCGTCACCCGCTGTTTATCTCTCGCACGTCGCCACAACTGATTCGTCCAGTTGTTTCATTTGTTGCCTTTTGCCCCTTACTGCGGGGAACGTCCTCTATTTCTCATCTATCTACTCGTCTCTCCTTTGAAGCTTTTAACCTTTCTTTTTTTTTTTCAGTGCAAGCAAAGCGTGCTACGTTCTTTGTGCGTTTCGTTGGAGGTGTGCTTATTTGATCCACATGTATGTGCCGCACCGTCGCGTTTCTGTGCATGAAACTGCAACGTGCGTTCTCTGGTTTCTATTTCCCGGGGAGAGTTGATATTCGAGACTTGATGATATCAAATACTTCAATCTTTGTTGTTACTTTACTGAATAGAAGAAGAACAAAAAAAAAAAGATGAAAGATGACGAAAAAATAGCAGTAGTAAAATATAAGGTTATTTGGAGGGCTCGTTTCTTTATTTCCGACAACCTTAATCAAAACCAGCAATAATGAAGCAAAGGAAGGTGCAGGAGACGTTAATTGTACTCATTTAAGCTTATTGTAGTAATTGTGTATTGCAGTGTACTATAGCACAATTAACGTCGCCTGTACTTTCCTTGGTTTCATTATCTGCTCGCTTTCATTAGTAGTAATAGTAGTAGCATTATAGAAGAACAAGAGCAACAAGAACATTACACCAGAAAGTTGAAGCAAATGCGAATACCTAACGCCGACACATGCGCAGAAATCGTGAAGAAATCAGTCTTTCTTTTTTTTTTCAACCAAGAAAAAGACCACTCAGTATGGTCTAGCTATAGCCCACATTGCGCACATACCTGTAGCTTCTAATGAGAACCACTATAAAGAACTACAACACCTGGCAATGATGCACATATTTCATTTCCTTTGTACTGGCTACCTAGAGCAAAGCGAGGGTGCAGTGGCGGCATTCCGCCCCAGTTCCCGTTGAGGCAACTTAGTAGAGGGCGGAGGAGGGGACGGCTTTCGGCAGCCTTCACCTGCATCTCTCATTGCGCGTTATCTGGTTATTATATATCAAGTATACAAATATACCATCAATCTCCTTCCAGTACGTTTATTCGGACTCTCCATTGTCACTTGGTGCAATTGTGGCTGTATGGTCGCGCCCAGCATTACCCCCCCGAGCTACAGTGTTCTAGCATTTTTCCCGAGCTCTGCAGGTGCATCGGGCCATTTTGTACTTGGTATCACTCCCCCCTGTTCTTCTGTGTAACTGCCTGCACGGTGCCGGCCAGTGTCGCTGACCACAGGCAATTTAGCAGACATTCGGTGCCTCCTGATGTCCCTACCGATGAAAGAGACGTCCGGCTGGTGACGCCAGGCCCAACGAGCCTGATGGCCAGAACGGGGTGTGCTAGGGGATAAAATGACATCTTTTTTGCCTGGTGCTAGATCTTTCCGGCTAGGCACCCACACCACTGCAGGTCATTCTCTCGTTTGCTCCCATTTCGCTAGTTAAGAATCCTGTATATAATGTTTGTGTCCTAAACAACCGATGGTTGACAGCGCCCTCTTCGGGAGCAACTATACGAAGACGGAGGCGATCTTAATTGCGATGCAACAAGTTCGGCCTTGCTTCGCTACAAAGAACCTTCCAATTTCTCACGAAATTTGCTGTGACCAACAAAGAAATGCAACCCTCCGGATGCCCCTGTTCATCTAGTTCCCAATGTCATTCGTGGGATACGGCACCATCACCCTACTGGACACCCAGTCTACGCATGATCCGGGACTCACTCGGCTGATGCGAGCGGAGTACAGCGATCCTTGACTCGTTTCGCAGTTGGCGAATCCTAGTCGGTCAGTTCTAAAGTCGTATCCACTTTGTGCGGATATTCAAAGTTGTACCAGTTTTGAGATACGCATTCCCAAAGCGTGCGACGAAATACGTGGACGTTCGAGTTGATTTTGCGAATCAATGCGCACAGCCGCATTTTGTTTTAAAGGTAACTGGAACAGCAATGCGTTTACATGTAACGATCATTTGATGGCGCCCATCTCGAACTTTGCGCCTCCCTCAAATTTCTTCTCAAATGGATATGCTTTGCAAACTGACAGAACATTTCTTCGAGTGCAACGTCTAAACTAAGTAGTTAAATAAAAAAAGACTATTCGCACTTAGTCAATAACGTGCGATTTGCGAGATCATTTATGGACCGTCCGCCGCCCCTACCATAATTAAATAAAGTTTTCCCCTTTCCCTTGGAAACCCTATAAATAGAAACCTACGAAAGTGTTATTTCAGACACATATTATATTGAAGAAAACTATAGCTAGTATCTCCGTTTGATTTCTCCACTGTGCTTAAGCTATTAGATTGCTTTTGCGATCTTTGATGATTTTTGTGAAAAAAAAATTTATGAACATCTCTTGCCTCATGCGGCCAAAATCTCTGCAAACATCGCGAAACACTACACATCATATTGACGTAATCTGCATGGCCAATCGGGAAGGAAGTTTCAACGGAAGTTTCGACCTCGATTGTCTGGCAGTGATGATCACTACGTTTTGAATTAACAAAAGTAGAAATAAGCTTTGCGAAACAAAACAAAAAAGGGCGCGTTCACGCTAGCATATCCCCTCCTATACATGACGAAATTCGCCAGATGGAATCAAGCTGATCAGGTTCCGCGCTTTACCGCTGAAAAGGATTGCGACCAGCAGGTGATAATTATATTCTATCGACACGAATGATCACATTCACACAGATGCCATTACAGTTTGTCCAGACGGCACATTGGTTGGAGTCTGTTCATATAATCGCCCTTTTCATTTACCTTTTACAGCGGAGCTGTTAAGCTTTTCGTCATGCGTTTGGCGTCGACAGGTAATTATCATCATCATGAACCAACTCGCGCTTTCTTCGTTATCTTCATCTCCTGCTTCGCTCCCAGAACACGTGCGCCGATTCGTCCGGCGTGGGATGCAGTGCCTCTGATGGGTGAGGAAACGAGTACAGGGAGAGAAAAAAAAAAGAGAAAGAGAAAAATCAGAAAGAAAGAAAGCAGTAGAAAGACAGAGAAAGAGAGGAATTCTCGGCGAAAAAAAAATTCTCGACGAGACGGGATTTGAACCCGCATACCCACGGTCCGAAGGCTAGCATGCCAACCACTCGGCAGCCCAGACATGCTAGAAAAGCATAACATAGCATTGTATAGTATAGTATAGCAAGGAAGTGGGAAGCGGAAGTGAGGGGGAGGAGAAGAGATGTGATAGTGAGGAGGAGGGAAATGAGGGGAGAGAGTAAAGCATGGCATAGAGAGAGAAAGAGAGAAATAGAAAGAGAGGAAGAAAAACAGGAATGTAAAGAAAGACAGAAAGAGATAGAATCAGAGAAAGAGAGAGAAATATATAGACAGAAAGAAAAGAGATAGAAAGAAAGAGGAAGCGAGAAATAGTGAGCTATAGATAGAGAGAAAGAAAGAGAAGAAAGAGAAAGAAAGATCGAAAGAGCGGGAAAGAGACAGAAATGCATATATAGAGAAAGAAAGAAACACAGGCAAAAAACACATTGAAAATAGAGAGAAGAGAAAAAAAGGAAAGAAAGAGATGAAGAAAGAGAGAAAAAAATAAAGAGAAACAAAGGAAGCCGCCAAGCTCCGCACTTCCTTCCGGCTTGACACCACGAGGGCGAGCTGCCTTACCTTTTTTTTCAGTCGATACAGTACAGCACCAAATTGAAATAATCAGATACATACTATTTTCTACCCCCCGATCCGCTTCACGCAAGCAGTGCATCGGCTACATAGATGAGCCCACAGGGGCAAAAAAGAAAAGATAAGAAAAAGAAATGCCCGAGATTGCAGTGAGCGCATCTGAGCTCCTCAATGCTCTGGAATCCAGTGAAAGAATACAAAAAAAAAAAAAGAAAGAGAGAGAGAAAGAAAGTAACTGTCTTCACCTCAGTGTTCCGACAAAAACCTCGAGAGAACTGAAATACCCACCTTAAGAATTCCCGGACACTCCTTAGTATGGACAAGGATATAGTACTGCAAAAGTTTCTTTTCCCTTACCAAACAACATTTCAAACTTAGATTTACTACTCATTCAAATCGAAATTTTATTATAATAGCAGTGACTTGAACTTGAACAGTTCAGTGCTCGCCCTGTTGTGTTTGCTCTTCATTGCTGTCCTTGTTTCTTTCGCGTTTCTTCAGGTTAGACGCTAAATTTCATTGAGCTCGATACTTAATGCCCACAGACGCATGGCAGAAGCCTGTGGTATATGCACTCCGCTTAGAAAACGTGGACCTTGCGGACAGCCGTTTGAATAGTATGAAGCGATAGAGTCCAAGCATTAGGTCGGTAACTTGAATACTACGCTATAGGTAACGGTAGGTATAAGTAAGCTTTAAAAATAGGATTCATATGCTCACCAGAAAAAAATATGCTCTCCATGTATTGAAAAAACTAGTTCACTTCCTTCATTCACTTGAGTATCACGTGACTTTTCTACCGCTCGTGGTGACACCGTCGAAGCTGGATTCTTCGTCTCAAGAGACATATGAGGCTTTTCCCTTAACAATAATTTGATATATTCGGTTTTATGTGGATTAAATGTATTATATATTGCCTTGATTATAGCCGAGTAGGACTTTTTGCTGTGTCCCAAGCACTCTTTGCTTCTGAATGATTTGAAAACAACTCAGCACTAAAACTTCCCAGCATCGTTAATTATGCGCATATTAGAGCATTTTCTAACGCAACAAGTATCTCCTCTTCCATCGAACTAAAACGCGGTCGCGTCTTTACAAAACTCGACTTGCAAATGAATCATCGTTTACCTGCGTCCCCAGACATGTCTGACAGCATATGATATCGCTGTGTTGTGTTTTGCGCATACATACGAACACCTCAAGCGAAACGTGACGAACGCAAATTGCCTGACCCCATTCCCGACCTGGCATCTCCTATTCATTGCGATGTCGCAAGTTAGTAGCAACTGCAACTTATACGCACAATCGTACTTGAAGGAATGCACCTGAGCTATTGAGTGAGCGTCGTGTATTTAATCGGTAATTTTACGAATCTATCTACAGAAGGGAGTCTTGCTGGGCGAGTTGGTAAGATACCATCATTAAATGTAGCGCAAAAAAAAAAAACACGGACACAGAGAAGGAGCACACGTACACAGCGCTGACTATCAACTCAAATTAATTGAGGAATATACACAGATATATACTCAAGGAACTAGACACGTGATAAAAAAATGAAATAAAAAATGAAATAAAAGAAGTGTTTTAGTGACTAGTGATGAAGTAATCTACCTCTTTAGGGAGCAACACTATCGATGGCCTCGCGACACATCCATCACCACATCTGTAGATAAAGAACGCCTCTTCAATTTCCCGCTCCGTCTTTTCGTTAAATGTTGCGAGCACACTTGCTTCCGTGAGCCTAGGCGCGCATAAATTTGAGTTTATAGTCAGCGCTGTGTACGTGTGTTCCTTTTCTGTGTTCCGTGTTTCTTGCGCTACATTTAATGATGGAATCTATCTGGCCTGTTTATCTGTCCAGACTTCTGTTTTCGACCTATTACCACATTCGAGTGGTTTCAAGCGACGGACCCGCTGTGGTATACGTATACAACTTAGCCGTCAAGGTATTGCTCTGCAGAGCTCGAGGACTCGGGTCAGGTTTACGGCTACAGCGGCTGCACTTTAATGGGTCCATAAGGGCAAAACGTCGGTGCGCTTCGATTAATGCGTACGTTAAATAAACTAGGGTGGCCAAAATTAATGCGGAGTGCCCTAACATACGCGGCGCCTCATGACAATGTCATGGCCTTAGGCACACCCCTAGAATACCTTTTTTTCAAGTGAAGGTTCATACCTGCGTTATATGGCACTGACAATCCTACGAATTCGCGCAATTGTTCACGAAAAAAGGATAAGTACCAGCCTCAAGCGCTTTACAAAAATTTTTACTTTCAGTGACTGTTACCACGTGACATTGAGTATAGTTTCAAAGTTTGCCATAATCTTTGCTGTGAACTCTAAAGCCCCAAATAGATAAAATCCCGTTTTGATTAAGCTAAGCGATGTGAAGAAATGTATTTTTTTCTTAACCGCATTGCCGAGTACATGACGTATTATTTATTTTAGGTCACCTGGCCAACTCTCATTGTATATTCATTAGATATTATCCCTTATAAGAAACACTATTGATTAGTGGTTGACGTTCCTTTGAGCATTTGTTGAAGCAAACAATTTTCAATGATTTGGCAAAAACTATTGAGCTTGCTCAAGATATGATCAATGGTTTTTTCTGTTGAGTATATAATCGAAAAAGTCGTTGACAAAAAAATGTTCACTTATTGTTCTGCAACTATTGAGCCCCAGTGTACGTATGAGCGGGTATTACCAAGCGTGTAAAGTATCGAAACCTTTTTATGGATGAAACCACACAAAGTAAGCGCCCATACCACCAAAGACCGCCTATTACAAACTTCCAGTGAATCAGCCGTCGTCTATCGCATGAGTACTAGCTACCTTTGGCAACGTGATTTATCCAGCCTGTCCGGTCTGATTAGCTCTAACCGAACAACCCGCCACATAAGCTCTTCATGTGGCGACAATGTATAGCTGTCTTCTTGCTCCACTAACCGAAGGAACGCAGATAAGTGTAACCCCCGAGCACCTTAAAGCTCGAAGGCAGGCTTGTTTGTACGGCATGTTTGGATGACAATGGTAGCGCTAATAAACAGGGCGAAGAAGGCAACAAATAGACACACCCACAGCGCTACACTTTCAACCAATGTTTTATTATCGAGCACAAACAGTGGTTCATCAGAAATTTTTTTAGCAGCTAATCATGCATGAATTCAAAAGAAAGACTCAATGGGGAAGACGGAAGTTTACGATGAGAAATTCGTAAACAGGGGGTGGGTGCTGGAGCCGCCGTTTCGAAAAGTGGACTTGTCTGTTTCAAGGCTCTTTTACCCGCGCGGTGGTCCAGTGGTTATGGTGCTCGAGTGTTGACCCTCAGGTCGCGGGAATCGAATCCAGGCCGTGGCGGCCGCATTTTCGATGGAGGCGAAAATGCTTGAGGCCCGTGTGCTTAAATGTAGGTGCACCTTAAAGAACCCCAGGTGGTCCAAATTTCTGGATCCCTCCACTACGGCGTCTCTCATAAGCATATGGTGGTTTTCGGACGTTAGACCCCAGCAATTATTACTATATATCAAGGCTCTTTTTCAAGTTGGAGCATTGAAAAAGACAAGTCCACTTGTCGAAACGTCGGCTTCAGCACATATCCCCTTACGAATTTATAATCATGCATGAGAAATATATTAGACAAGGAACAACAAAATTAATTCCTTCCACCCTTCAGCTCATGCGCAGCTGTTGCGACTCCTTTCTTGAGAGCGCAATAGATGGACTGCTGACGCGGGCACTACCAGCTCTATCTATCCACTCAGATTCTACAATTAAACGTGCTACTTCGCACCCACTCCTACCTAAGATGGCGGTATTTTGAAAGCATGGATTACATTTGCATTTCTTGCAATGGAGAGACGGGAGTGCGCCTGGAGATGTCTTGTTCACTTTGTTCCTATGCTCACGCAGCCTGTCGTTTATACACCTGCCCGTTTGCCCTATCTAACTCTTTCCACAACTCAACGGAATTCAGCAGACAACGCCCGTACAGCAGCCTCCGTATCTCTTAGAGCGATTTTTTGCACATTTAGGTTTCGCCTCTCCATTTCGATTAGTTTTCCGGCATGGGCTACCCAGTTTGTTCGGCTCCCGTGCCTGATGTCTGCTCGCTGTGCTATTAAGGCGAAAACCTTTAATGTCTCATGCTCACGTCCGTCCGGTGTCGGTCCGGTGTCGATCCGGTGTCCGTCCGGCGTCCGTCCATCCGGTGTCCGTCCGTCCGTCTGTCCGTTCGTCAGTCCGTCCCTCCGTCCGGTGTCCGACCGGTGTCCGTCCGTCCGTCTGTCCGTCCGGTGTCCGTCCGTCCGTCCGTCCATCCGGCGTCCGTCCGTCCGGTGTCCGTCCGTCCGTCCATCCATCTGGTGTCCGTCCGTCCGTCCCTCCGTCCGGTGTCCGACCGGTGTCCGTCCGTCCGTCTGTCCGTCCGTCCGTCCGTTCGTCCGTTCGTCCGTCTGTCCGTCCATCCATCCGTCCGTCCGTCCGTCCGTCTGTCTGTCCGTCCGTCCGTCCGTCTGTCTGTCTGTCCGTCCGTCCGGTGTCCGTCTGGTGTACGTCCGTCCGTCCGTCTGTCCGTGCGTCCGTCCATCCGTCTGTCCATCCGTCTGTCCGTCTGTCCGTCTGTCTGTCCGTCCGTCCGTCCGTCTGTCTGTCTGTCCGTCTGTCCGTCCGTCTGTCCGTCCGTCCGTCCGTCTGTCCGTCCGTCTGTCCGTCTGTGTGTCTGTGCGTCCGTCCGTCCGTCCGTCCGTCCGTCCGTCCGTCCGTCCGTCCGTCCGTCCGTCCGTCTGTCGGTCTGTCTCGCGTCTCGCTGCGATTCGCGGTAAAAAATTAAAAACGAAAACACGCACACATTCGGTTTGTGTGTTATCCCACTGAGAGTGTAAAAGATAAAAGACATGGCATAGTCAGTGGAATGGCCACATGCTTTCACCGAACACACTTTGGAATGTACTAAGTGTCCTTCAATTTTTTTTCTTCAGGTTGCGAAAGAAGCAATGAATGTATGGTACTACAGTGATCTTTTTACGACGAACTTCCTCTATCTTTGAGGACACGTCTTGACGCAGATGTACCTCTTTGAGCATGCTACGGACACTAGGACATGACTTGGGTAGCCAGCCCCCTGAAGTCATGTAGGCTTGCAACCTGAAGCTTGCAACCACATGCACTGTCGTGCGCAGCAACTGCACTGCAACTTAATACACAAAGAAAGCCTAATTAATTAATTGCTGGGGTTTATCCTCCAAAACCACAAAATGATTATAACGTCCGGAAATTTGAAACACTTTGGGCTTATTGACGTGCTCCTAAATCCATGTAACTAGGCCTCCAGCATTTTCGCCTCCATTAAAACTGCTACTGCCGCGACCGGGATTGAATCCGCGACATTGGGGTCAACAGCCGAGCACCGCAACCACTGCTCCACCGCGGCGGCCCCAAAGGAAGTTTAGTTTGAGCATATGACCTTCATATTCAGTGTTTTATGATAGGCATCATTCCTGTGCCGCCGTGGACGCGTGCCAGGAGCAAACTAGCATGACATAAAGGTATCTACCTATCGATGTTGGGGGGCCTCGGCGTGGAATACAACGCCTGCCTGTACGCGGCGTCGATAAGACCGTTTGTCGCAAACCTCACCACAGCGAGCTATCGGAGGAACGTGATGTACCGGCGACTATCTTTACTTTTCATTTTATTTTATTACTGCTCCTGCTGTTGGCAAACGAACGCCACCGCGCCATTTGCTCCATGCAAAAACCATTGTAACTTGAACTCGAGACTGCGCGCCATGTTTTATTGCGACAAAGAAAATAACGCACAAAGGATAAATTTGTGAGGTCTTGCATTGCTTAGGCAATCATGAAGAGTTCGAAGGTCGTTAACCCGCAAGCTTTACGTAGCTTAATAACAATGATAACCACCCAACTTCCTGACAGGCTTCCCAGCGCTGATGTTGTATCCATCCGCGCTGCGGTTGCTGTGTCATTTGAGCATGGGGAATACGGACGTGCGAATCACGCTTGCGGTACTCATCTCCTGTCGCTTTGTTTCTTGCTTTGTGAATGCCGTGATCCATGGAAAGTATGGACGCAGCTGGGAAGAAGCTACTTCGCGGCATGTTTAGCAATTGTGGACCTGTATGCAAGTACGTTCCTCTGGAGTGACTGCTAGTGGCTGTTATACGCGGACTAAAGTTGGGCCTAGTCCCGTAACGTTTCCTGCGGAGACATTTCTGCTTTGATTGCTTGTATAATACATACATACATACATACATACATACATACATACATACATACATACATACATACATACATACATACATACATACATACATACATACATACATACATACATACATACATACATACATACATACATACATACATACATACATACATACATACATACATACATACATACATACATACATACATACATACATACATACATACATACATACATGGTGGGCTTATTTTAGGAATTAGGCTGCCGGTGGAGGCAACAGGTAACACAAGCTAGAAAAACCATGAGCTATTGGCCATTACCTTAACTTTTGGAAAGTATGGCCCCCAAAGCGAAATAAGTGCATGTGAGATAAATTGTAATTCAATAAAGCGTGTGTGTACGCGTAGCAGACACCGCACCACCGGTATATGGGGAGCAAACATGCAACTGCTGCCCTTTGCACCTAGCATGCAGTCAGACGCAAACGAGTGCAGGACGTTTCACAATGCAGTACCTCTGTGAAGTAGACGCGAGCGGCCTGAGTAGGAATGCTTGACTAGCCCACTCTCTACTATACGATGGCTGGGGTATCTTTCGTTTCTTCAACCTACGACACGTACTATCCCTACGTCGCCATCGGCTTCCTGGAACGATAAGCAGGTGGCAAAGTAACGGTTGTTTGGCACAAAGAAATCGTCGGCCCCTGAAGTGAGGAAAATTTATGAACTGGGCTGAGATAAGGGCTTTCGCGAGCTTGTATTCGACGTTATCGAAGACTCTGCCGTCAACTTTAAAAGGTGCCTACGTTTTCGCGATTATCAGTTTCGATTTTTTCTTTGTACTTCGCGCGGAAACGGCGTTTTCCAGTAGTAAGTGCGTTCCCAGGAAACAGGCGTTCGACTGCACGTGTTCGAAACAAAGTAATTGCGGTGCTAGCATCGATAATGCCACTTCCTCTTGTTGGCACTCATATGGCCTGCGTGAAAAGCTGCCGAAGAATACTTCTTTCCCCGCAGTATCCGTACTGTTATCGCTTTGTTAAGAGGAAGTGAAGTGGGTGAAATCTTTCGTAAAGTGTGTTGCAAATAAGGGTTCTTCAGCTTTGCATGCGTAGGGCAATTCCGGACACCAAGCGCACAAAACTATGACGGAGTCTAGATATGATCGTCAACAACCGAGCTATGTTTGAATGCAAAGTATGAACTCGCAAATGTTTTTCTCTACAAACGTCTGGCGTATAATGCAAATACGAGACTTGCTGTTGTGCTGAGTACGCGAGCGTTTGCGGGGACCGCGCACGTCAGAATCGTGTCCCGCCGGAAAGATGCCTCAAAGCAGCTCTATGCGGCGCGATATACTGTCTTGCGATTGTTGCGAAACCGGGGCAGCCATCTGCGGCCGTCGTCAAATGCGGCCGGTACTGTGTGCCGCCTAAGACGGGAGCGAAGGGCTCACCTTTCTCTCCCAACTATTCTTCTTGGGAGGCCATGAGTTTCTGATTGCGACTGCATCTTTTTACTTCGGCGCAGAACGAATGATCGAGTGCCTCACATTTTAAAGCTACGAGCAGTTTGATAGCAGGAGCAAAGAAAGACGAGATAGGACAGGCGCTCACTTAAGTGAGCGTCTGTTCTGTTACGTCTTTCTTTTCCTGCCATAGAACTGCTCGTAGCTTTACGATGTGATATACGATGTGGCCCGGCCCGACTATCTTGAAGCGAGTGCGTCTTCTATTTCGCCGAAAGTGGTAAACGCCGCTTTCGGGTAAACGACGTGTTTAGTTTTCGTAGCCGTTTTTCTTTACATTATATAATGGCTTTGTTAGTCGCGTCTATGTTGTTCATGGTTGTTCATTTTTTTTGTTTTTGTTTCTTTCAGCTGAGTCTCACGGCAAAGTCAACAAGCTTCTTTATTTGCTTTTATATTTCTGGAATATTTCTGTTTTGTGGCAAATATTTCTTTCTGTTCCGTCAGCCCGTATCATAACATTTACTTACAAAATCCCCGAGTATTATAGGCAGTGGGGCGTCATTTTTTTTCTGGAACAACACCAGAAGCAAACTTAAATTAGACACTGCTTGGACGTTGTGAAAGAAGCTAATATCGATAACTGTTACAAAACCTTTTAAATAATCCGCCTTGGGTTGATTTGTGGTTATAGCGCCTTGTGCCAAGGAGCGCGAGGTTGTAGGTTCGACATCGGCAGCACCATGAGAGGTCCTCAATAGTTCACCGCCATCGCATGATGAGTACGCAGCAAAATCATTTTTAATTAAAAAGCGGCCTGCGAGAACACTGAGCCGGAAATAAAGGAGACGATTTGCAAGTCAGTATTTTATTCTTACTGACGAAGTGAGATTTTTATTTCAGAGATTAATGATGGAGAGTTCGCTCTTCGCTGAAGCGTCGGTACACACGTTAAACATATTTCCTTGAAAAGGTGTCTTCGTGATGCGCTTTATGCAATACACAGGGTAGTGAACCTTGAATCTTTTGAGCTGAGCAGTATCGCGATGCAAGAGTATCGCGATAGTCTCTTAGAGACACTTTTCGGTGTCTGTATTTCTGTATCGAGATACATTTGCAAAGTGTATTTGCATCTCAATAGCGAAATACTTTTGCGATGTATCGATTATATTGCGATACAGTGCAGTACGCGGGTATCTCGTTATTTTTAAGTGCGGAGAACGTTAGGGGGCCGGGCTGTCGTCGTCGCTTGGCGTAACGTAGGCAAAGCTACATATAGCATAGCCAGCTGCGGCATATTGAGCGCGCGCTCGCGCCAAGGAGAAGTCTTCTTCCTCTTGTTCTTCGAGCGCCTTGATGATGACATAAAGTGCGGACATTACTACCATGGCTAGGGAAACACAGCACAAACCACGTATAAAAATTGAATGATGAGGCCAGGGAGAAATAGAAAGAGAGAGAAAGAAAAAAAAAACTAGGAACAAAAATAGAAATAAATAGAAACAAAGAGAGGAAAACACAGAAAAACTGGAAAAGAGAGCAGAAAAGAAAGAGAAGAGGAAAGAAAGAGAGAACCTAACAGAAACAAAGAAGGCTGTCCAGCTCCGCACTTCCTTCAGGCTGGGCACTACTAGGGCAAAGCTGCCTTAATTTTTTTTTTTTTTCGGAAATGAGCTAGCGTGGTTTCAAGGGAGAAGGAAGACTTTTTGTCCTAATCCAAGCAAAGGCGTGCTACAGGTCGGCGACACAGTGAGGGCGATGAAGGGCTCCCCACACGCACCAAATGGCCCATGTGGTAAAAGCGCCCAATGCCGCTGACGGCAGAATCGCGAAAGGAGTATTGTCATTCTCTGCCTACGAAACTTACCGTCTCTCAAGGCAGGTATCGCACCACTAACTTTTTTTTGGGCGGAGAGACATTTCGCGAATTCGCGAGTCTTGTCTTGAGGCCTAAACGGCGGTGTCTAAACGACAGCCGATTTGAGAAGCTGTTGTTGCTTAAGTGCAATTAAAGCAACAAATTTGTGCCTAACAGACCTTGTGTCTAGAGTAAACGTATGCTTTTTTCTTAGTGCACTGGCCAATCGCCAGTGATTCGAGCGATATTCATGACTTGCAAGTTTCAATGCATTGGAACATTAATCACAATTTTATCGTGCACCTAGTAAATGTCTTAGCGGAGCATCAGCGTCTTCGAGTTAAAAAAAAAGTATTCCTGTAGTAGTATAGCCTTGTAGCTGTATCCCTGTAACTGTATTGTGGGGTACTTTTTTCGCCTTTGTGCAAAAAGTATTTCGGAAATATGCCGCTACATCAAAGACAAGCGTATCTCAGTATCTGTATTTCAAGCTTCCAGCCCATGTGTTTCGATATCTGTATTCCGAAACACTTTTCTGAGTATCTCTGCCCAGCCATGTTTTCGACCATGGGCTCTTTTTTTCATCTTGTCCGCCTGAAAAAAAAATAAACAAGAAAAAAAAAACGGAAAAAAAAACGTAATGTGGCTGAGCTGTAATGAAAACATTCCACGAGACACCGCGGATGGCACTCGTACGTGTTTTCGCGAAAAAACGTAATATGGCTCAGCGCTTGGCCTGGAGCTGATAATGGGACATGTTGAACTAAGCATTTGGCCCCACATTCACAAAGCACTGATCGTACCTCATAGGAGTATTCGTAAGAGCGTTTTAGATGCGAAGCAGCTATTTGACTAGGCTGTGTAACGCTGTCCCTCCGTGCGTACGGACGAACGCGCCGCAACGCGCTCCCCTCGCCGCAGGTGTTGGAGCGGTGCCAAGTAGGTCACGCCGCAGCTGCGCGTTGACGTCACGCTCCCCTCGCAGTGCGCGGTGACGCCACTCTCTCCCTCGCCTGCCGCGCGCTCGCCTGGCTCGCCGCAGCGCCCGCA
The DNA here is from genome assembly GCA_030522465.1 of Rhipicephalus appendiculatus. NCBI lineage: Eukaryota > Metazoa > Arthropoda > Arachnida > Ixodida > Ixodidae > Rhipicephalus > Rhipicephalus appendiculatus. Next base: position 29,998 of record JALIZH010014563.1, read on the forward strand.
GCTGCCGCCGCGTCCGTTCGCCCGCAACACCTGCCGCGTTAGCGCCGTTCAACCCGTGACGCCACCCATGCGCAACGCTGCTGCTTCGCATCCCATCAGGGTTCCCTTTGGGAAGATGCACCTAATTTTTTTAAATTAAACTTGGTGCAGGCCGCTGATAATTTAGCTAAGAGCACTTCTGATTGAAAAGCATCGCGAATACGGTCCCTTGTTTTCTATATGCCGACCTGCTCTTCGTAAGTTTGCAGCACATCAATAATACTGACGCAACGAACGGGTTAACTGTACCTTCTTAGTAACTACCTTATCTCCGCAGACTTGTAAGTTGGGTTAGTGGCGGACTATTCCCTGCCGCATTTCGCACATATATGGGACATAACTTTGCTATCTGACTGTCGGCGTTAGATAATGGTATGCCCCGCATCGACATTCGCTGTAGATGTTCACTGCCGACCAGTTCTTCAGCACACAAGGCTTTGGTGAATACAGAGCCAATATATATAAAGAAAAAAAAAGAAAAAGAAACGTAGACAGCGTTGATGTCTTCATCGCAGCAGTAATAATTGACGCTGCCCACGTCCGAAATCACACGTCCCCGCCCTTGCAAGGGAGTAAGAGAAAACGAAAAGAAAAGCAGGAAGAACCGAAAAACAAAATAAAGCCCTCTGAAAGATTCGAAGAAGGTGAACGAAGAAGAAAAAGAAGGCCAATCGTCGGGCGCGCCACAGCTTTATCAAAAACCGGCCGCAGATGCGGTCAAACACGCAAGAAGTTCCCTTTCGCCCGCGTACCTGCGGTGTAAATACATGCAATATCGATCGCACCTTGGTCGTGACGTTCTCGTCTATTTATTGTATTTTACTGTAGCGGATCCGACAGAGAGAGAGAGCGAAGTCTCGAGTCCGCGTCCCGTATCACGACCCGAAACACGGCGCCGTGGCCGCGTCGCCATTTCGCGCTCTGAGGCGTTCTCATTTTCCGGACACCCAACAGCCGACCGTTGCTTGTCTTTTGTTTTTTCCTATCATCTGTGCCTGCGGAAAGTATCCGTGCGCACTTTCTATCCAAAATGCATTCTTTTATCATTGTTTTTTGCTTATTATCTCGCTTCCCCGCTCGATGCTTATCGTGAATTCCGCGAGACTGTGCTTCGCGAATAGGCGCGACCTCCTCCTCCTCCTAGTTCCGTTAACTCGGCGCGCCCGGATTTTACGTCCGAAACCGGTCGCAGGGGCGTCGCTACCATCCTTTAGCGCCGCATATTTGGCGGCACGCAAGCACACGGTCGCTGCTGGCGCGGTTATCTTCTGGTCAACCTTGTTTACATATAGGTAATATGACAGCGTAACCAATTCTCCGGTTAAGGGAATGCGTGCCCACTTTCGAATCGTTGTAACTAATGTCATTCGCTCCCTCCCTCGTTCAGCCTGTTTTGTTTTTTATGACGTACCGATTGCGAAACAATATACGTTGAAGAGAGCACGACCTTCGTTTAAATAGCTGTCAACGAGGACTCTTTTACTTAGTTTCTTCATGGTGAGTGCGCACCACCCGAGAAAATCATTTCATTATTTCATTTTCATGGTTCAAGTAAATGAAGTTGTATTTTTTCTATGATAGCAGTTAATTGCTACAAGGTGTGTTCAAATGAAAAGGTACGAAACGGCACTGTGGGTACAAATGAAGACTTTGTTCAAAGTATTCCCGGCCGCGGCGGTCGCATTTAGGTGGAGGCGAAATGGTAGAGGCCCGTGTACTGTGCGATGTCAGTGCACGTTAAAGAACACCAGATGGTCCAAATTCCAGGGCCCTCCACTACGGCGTCTCTCATAATCATATCGTGGTTTTGGGACGTTAAACCCCACATATTATTATTATTATTATTATTATTATTATTATTATTATTATTATTATTATTATTATTATTATTATTATTATTATTATTATTATTATTTGTTCAAAGTATACACTATGTGCCTGGTCGCAGCGATCCCATTTATGAACGACCCGAAGGATTCCTTGTTCCCAGAATTCCTGTGGCTGGGACGACACTTAGTCTTTCACAACGTCATTGAGTTCATCGTCCGCATAGGCGTGCGCAGGGTTCCCCTTCAGGGAAGGGGGGGGGGGGGGGATGGTTCGTCGCAGCGCACCCCTTCCCTATTATGTGAATTATGTCAATGTACGGGGCTACCTTTGCCCCCCCCTCGCCCCTCTCGCCTTTTCATTTGAACACCCCTTGTATAAAGCAATTGGAGCAGAATCGCGAGTTGGGCTAGTTGGTGGATGTTCATCGTGGAATAACTACTAGCGCAACGAGGTTAGAATACGGAAGCGCCCTCTCTTCGTAGAGAGGCACGTAAACACGCTCTTCGGAAGGCTGTGCCATGCAGGAGATATTTCGACACACAGCAGATAGCTGGCATAAACAAAGAGCGGCGTTTGGATCATATGCGCTTCTTGCCACGGGGTACCGCCACGCGCTGGGCGCCATGCTCTGTAGTTTACTAAAACTACATAGTTTCAACACTAGCGCGCTCCGGAATCACACCTGGCGAAAGCGATCGTGTTTCATGACGCGGGCTCAAGGTCATGACCCGCACGTGACGTAGCTTCTTTCAACCATGTCATCCCTTCCTGTCAGAGTTTTAACGCCATAAGTACTAGATGGAAACGTGGCACTATTGTCTATGCGTGGCTCCTTGAGCGGCGCTTCAACTTTCCATGGGAATAATGGGAAGTAGATGCTTCAAATAGATTTCATTCTTGAAGTTCGCGGCGCTTGCTCGTGTGTGTGCAACAGTGAAAACAAGCATCTGTGTTTTTCCCCCGAAAGAACGCTTCATCTATTCACGCAAATCAAAACACTATATCTACTGAGAAACACTACACGTGTTGTCTGCTGCGACGCCAGGCGCGTCCGCCAGCGAGCAGAACGACCGTAACAGCAACGGTACTTCTCGCTCCACTGTAAAGCCGAGTAAGCGGAGCGTGACGGTGCACCTATTTGTTTCGGCGTCGTTTTGCAGCCGAATTCACTGCGTCTTTGCAAGCCGCGCTTATCGAAAATACGTGAACTTTATGCAGTTTCCTTCACTGACATGGTACGCTACATATCTGTGCAGAGCAATGCGTAAACGACGCTTTGCTAAAAACTGTCGGATTCAACCTGTAAAGCTGCAACGTGGCAGCAAACCAAAAAGGCCTAGCGCGCTTCAGGCACTTTCAGCAACACAAAGGCACCGCTTAAGCGCTTTGAGCCGCACCCCACTAACCAAGCCAGAGAATACCTACTTCGATATTGCGTAAAGATACAACTGCTGCGCGCGGAACGAAATTGAAACTTAAAGAAAGATAAGGGAGGTGTTTACACGAGCCGTGTAAAGATTAAGAAACAGCGAAGCTCTTAGGGGCCTAACGTGGCCTTCTTGGCTGATGCTAGGTTTTTCCTTGGCGTAGACAGAGTCGAACCACAGCCTGTCCACAGACCATGCAGGAATGTCCAAACTCCAGCGCTAGAACAAACGTGTAAAGCTGGCTGGGGCGCCCCCGGACCCCGGTAAGCGCGGGCCTTTTGTGGCTCGTAGTCGGCTCGCGCGGCGGCGCGGCGAGCATTCTCAGCGTAAAGTGCCTCGGCGCGGCGGCTACGCGGACTGTCACCGTCGGTGGGAGCGGCTGATAAGCAACGGCACGGAGGGTTTTTTGCAGACACCCGACGTTTTACCTGGAGCTTTAAGAGTGTCTCGGAGACAGTTTGCTAGCGAACACGATGCAATCCGAAGCCTGTACTTCCCATCACTCCCACGGTGGTTGAAGTATCGCAGCGACATATTTCCCTCTAGCTTTTAGAGTGTGCAGCTGCCAGCGTCCTCGTCGGGACGAAAAATGAGAATGCGCTCAAAGCGTGCGACGAATCCCTGTAACTGTAAGAAAGCACAGGACGACCGCTGTGTCGCCCTGTGCTTTCTCGGTCTACGTCTTCGACTATCAGCTCTCCATCAACTCTATATGCGAATACCTGTAACTCCGCTCCTTCTTGACGGATTCGAGAAAAATTTTCGGCGATCGATTCCTGAGGCAATGAACTCCGATACTGACGTCAATTAATGATCGCTTGTAAAAGTGGTTCAGGTCCTATGAATGTTAAGAAAAAGATTTCACCCACAGTTCGGCAAAATAAATGCAACTCACTGAGACTCCCTAGACAAAATATATATTTTGCTTTGCACCCGCACACACTCAGGCTCACCAAAGTTCCACTCAACCGCACTCACTCTTACTCAACCTCACTAAAATGTTACTGTGTTAGGCTTACTCGGACTTAAAATCAGCAATACTCAGTTCGGACCGGCTCACTCGGATTCAGACTCGTCCAAACTCCGGCCAACCGGCATCACTCAGGCTCAATATCACCAATGTTCAGCTGAGACAGACTCATGAACTCAGACTCAGACTCAAACTCACCAAAATTTTACTCTGCCGGATTCATGCAGTGTTAGACACACGGGTAATTCCGAGACGGAGTGAGTCGACTCACTCATGAGTTAGCCGGCCTGTAGATTCGCCCCGTCAAGGGGGAAAAAAAAACTGAACTTTTCCCACAGCCACCACCGCTGAGAACAAGAGCCGTACAAAACTGCTGTATAGTGTGTTGTTGGAAGCCGGACGCCCTTAGGGCCTTGTAGTTATCGCGCACCAGTCGCGCTTGTGAGTTTAGACGGGGTGCTGCGCGTGAACGCCCACACTCCGTGAACGCTGGCGCCCTCTCATGCATTTTAGATGCGAAGCAGCTATTTGTCTAGGCTGTGTAACGCTGTCCCTCCGTGCGTACAGACGAACGCGCCGCAACGCGCTCCCCTCGCCGCAGGTGTTGGAGCGGTGCCAAGTAGGTCACGCCGCAGCTGCCGGCTGCTCCCCCCGCTCGCTACACCTCTGACCCGCCTCCCGTGTCCTTGCGTTTCAAACAAACGTTTACTCGAGTAAACGCTACACCGAGTTTCGCTTCAAACCGTTCTTCCAGCACCCGCGTCGACGCCCGTTTCAACCGGGTCAACGCCGTGCGCACCGCTGCTGCTTCGCATCCCATCAGGGTTCCCTTCGGGGAGATGGTGCAATTTTTGATTTGATTTGAAAAGTTTTTAATTTCTGTAGACATACACAGCAAAATTGAACTGAAGCTAAAAAGCAATTTGGGCTGACCCGGCCTAATCGTGATGTTAAAATTACACGAGTCTGAGCTTCACCAAAACACTAACAAAATAAGTTCAGCAAATAGTAGGCTACTAGTGCATGCGCGAAGGTACAAATGCGAATAGCAGCAAATCTTACGTAAACGTAAGCGCAAGAACATGTGAATACCTGAGCGCTCAAGAATTTCTTGAGTACGAAAAGAAGAGCGGTTTGATGTTGATGCTGGCTGGAATGACCTTTTAACACTCGGCCAGCAATCGCTCAACCTGAGGGCATCTTTCCGCGTCAAGTGTACCGCCATCATTCACTTAGCCCAGTGTCTCGTAGAAATGTCGGATGTATGCGGGGCACTTCCTTGTGCCCTATCTAGTGTTATTCTGGTACGACTTACTGTAAAACGAGTTCTTGAGGAAATCCCGCTTTTCTTTTTTTTTTTTTCGACGCTGTCCAGAAGACCTTTCTTTAACGACAAAAAGCATTCGCAAGGGCCAGATTAGGGGTTCCATGTCATCTCTTTCGCTGCACTCAGCGCAGAATTGCGACCATAACAACAGTGACGTCGCCTCGCATCTCGGCTTTACGGCGCTACGTGCAAGACGTGTTTCATCTTTGCCCCCCAAAATAGACGGCGCCTCTACTCCTGTGTTGTCGCTGTTCCGAGTTAAGCTACGCGTAAAAAGTTCGCAACAGAAGGGAGCAGGAAGTGAAACAGGCTTCTTCTTTTACCATCTAGAGATGTCCGCGTGCAGCAACGTTCGATGCATCACGGGTGAACCTCCGGGCGGCGCTATCTCTTCGCAAAGTGGACATTTGTAGCGCTCGATAGTCAAAAAGCATGACCGATGAGATCTGGGGCTGACCTGGTGGTTTGTACTCGCTGTGATCGTCCTCGCGTTGCCAGAGGAAGAAAGACACTTTCGTGGCGGTCGTGTCAGAAAGCCAGCGAAGTGCATCTGAGGCCTCTTCGCGGGGAAACCGGCGCTGGGTGCATGAACTGCACCCCAGAAAGCGTGGATACTTCCCTTCTTATCCTGCAGCCCCCCCCCCCCCCCCCGCCCCCGGAAAGATACCACCTTCCTGCAGCCGTTCCGCACAGTTGCTGAAAAAGCCATTAGTTCAAAGTTGATGAAACTGCACAGCGCGATATGCGTGTGTTCGGCGCCTGTATTGATAAAAGAAAGTACAGAAGAAAAACGTCGCTACAACAAAGGGCTGTACAAGAGGAAGCACATAGAAAAGTCGCAACATCTTGTATCCTGCCCTGCTGTAGCACTGCTTTTCTCCAGACGAACCTGCTAGACCGACAATGAATCATCGCTAAATGAAGTGCGTATACCATAGCGTGAAGGATGGTGCGACAAAGAGAGAATAAAACGAACAACGAAAAACGAAGAAAAACGGAACAAATGCGGTATCTTCCTCAGGTGGCAGCGGTGCTGTGGTCTACACCTACGCATGAAAGCTGCCGTGCAAATACGTTCAACGTTTCGCGACCATGTTAATTTGACGTAACCACAAACAAGACGGAAATTACTCGTGTAAACGCCCGAAATGGTGGCGCCCGCGAATATAAAATAAAAGCATGCATACTTACACTGCAAACCAAATAGCACAACCCAATGCTCTATGGTGGAAACAGCCTCCTTTTTTCACCCTCTGCACTGGAACGTTTTTCCATTTCATTTAAGTGGCAATTATGTCATTTAGCAAGTACCAACTAGAGCATGAGCTAGTTCGCAGCATTCATTCACGCTTTGCGTTTACATGGTCCCTCTTACAGAGGATTGAAATTTGCTATCTGAACCACTATGAAGGGGAACGGTTGATTTGTGTTCGAATATTAAATGACCCCGCTTCTTGGAAGTGAAGTTAAAGTACCTGCGTGCTACACTTCGTTGTCTGTGAGGCCTACTTAGGATATATCGGCAAGATTCAAACTGTCGCCTATGTTTGTATGGTCATTTGTATGGTGGTAGAATTTGTTGTTCATTTTATCTGCATCTTTCTTTATTTTTCGCTCACAACCGATGACGCCGGCACCAACGTTGACCCCGGAATTTTTGCGGAGCGAGCTCTATAACGCTATCGCGTTAAAATGTCTGCATTCAGCTACGGCGTGCTGTGCGCAATAACTACGCACGAGTTATACGAGGATAACTAATTGTAGTTCGTGAGAATATTAAGCCTGGAAGAGAGAATGTTCCGGTGTGACTGCGTGAGCGTACAGTTGAGACAGATCTTGGCCGGCCTCTACACTACCACACGTGACAACGAGGATGATGTGGTCCTAACAGGACTACGTGGAGTGTTGCTAATTAGATGGACAAACGTGTCTGCTGCATGACAGTCGTGTTTACTGTATTATCGCGTAATCTTCACTGACATTTGAAGTTGGCGCTTTCCACTCGAGCAACAGCTGAAAGACGAAGAAAGCGAAATCAAAATATAAAACCCAGGCTCGATGGCTATACAGAAGTGCATCAGGGAAGTATACACAGCTACACCACTTGCAGTAGCTCGAAAATCATACAGGCTGCTATCAGACACGGCAGCATCCACTACCAGGAAACGCGTCGATTTGCACCTTCGGAGAAAACGTATTCCCTTTGTGCGGCGCAAATCGTGAATCAGGATTTGCGTGTGCACGTCCGACCGTGTCGCCCGAAACTCAGGCGCCACGAGTGGCGCATGAGATGCGTGAAGTCCCCGAGACGACCGCGCACAAGCTACTGCGTGGCCCGCGGTGTTCAGATAAACCAAAGATCTCTCAGCTGGGTACGAGTTGCAGGCGCGCAAGATGATGTCTCTCGGCGATAGAAGCCGATAGGCGGCGTATACAGAAAGCGGTGGAAACCACCAGACCTACAAGTGAAGGAAACACCTTGCCTCCGAGAGTGTCACGCTTTCGCGCTTTAATGACGCCATTTGTGTGCGCGAGGACAGGTGAGATTATGCGGGCTGCGGGCAAAGTACTACTGGTGCACATAGGTAATACCGGCACGAACAAAACTTGCTTTATCGTTTCCATATGTAACTGTAGTATGTCTAGCGTGCATATACTAGAGAGCGAACCGCAATACAGCTAGCCTTTGATAATGACCAATGAGCTGTAAAGTGTGCAGGCTATAAGAGGAAACAAAAGCGTCCCGTGCAATATGTAAATACTTTTACCGTAGCGAAAAATAAAAATGCAGAGGAGCAACTGCTGTGTACGAGGTTGGCTTCTACGTATCGCTTAGCAACGGATGTACAGTACTCACGGATTCAAACGCGACATCAAATTTTTTTAGTATAGCAACTGGTATGCGCAATTTCTCGAGGTAACCACGTCATGTTACGATGAATCTGGTCTCTAAAGTAACGGTTGGCTCTGATCTACGCGTTCGAGTCGAAATTACGCCGATATAAGCCGAACTGAAGAAGGTGGAAACGAAAGTATGTGGGTTACTTAGTCCTAAATGGTCACGTTTCGATTCGTGAGTACGTACAAAGAAACAGACTCCACACAAAACGCAAGAACATGAGTTGGCTCCCTCCGGTACCATTTTTAACGACTAAAAAAAAAAATCTGAATTCAATTCTATGATTTGCATTCACAGGGTGTTGCTTAGAATTATGAACTGCATATCCGGCAGTGCCGCGAAAGATATTCGTATAGTAAACACGTATAATCGATATGCCGCCGCTCGACTTATCACAACTGTATACGTTTCTGTTATCATTTACTTCCTGTTTCGTGGCATGAATACTCAAAAGTGATATAATAAGAAATGCCCTCGAGCGGTTGTAATATTTGAAAAAGGTATACTGCGGCCGCCTCGGTGGTGCAGCGTTTACGGTGCTCGGTTGCTGCCCCGAAAGTCGCGGATTCGATCCCGTCCGTGGCGGTCGCATTCAGGTAAACGGCGAAAATGCTAGAGGTCCGGTTACGGTTCGATGTCAGTGCGCTTTAAAGAACACGAGATGCATGGTCGAAATTTCCAGAGTCCTCAAGTACGACGTCCTTATTCAAGAATTCATATCTGATCCAGTGATTCAACGGGAAGGGGTGGCGAAAAGGCGACTGAATGCCTGACAATGAAGCAATCCCCACCCAGGTCACGATATTCACAATACTCAGCATGTCTGCCCGATATATGAATGCACAAATGAAATACGTAAATAGAGTGAAAATACGATAAAGAGAGTAAGTATAGTGAAAAAAAAAAGAGAGAAAAGGAAATGATGATAAACATATAAATACATTTAAAGCTCGATCTAACTAAACCCGATTGTACGAAATTCCCGATCTAACGAAGACATTTTCATCACCCTACAGGCACTCACAGTGTTCAATGTTGTAATCAACCCGGACTCACGAACTAGCTTCCGCCACCAAACCCGATCTAACGGAGTTCTTTCTGAAATAAATGAGTTTGAAAAAAGGCGGTGGTTGTCTTCTAATTTTGGCACAAACATGTCTTCGCGTTAAAACATCTTAGCGCCCTGGTCACGGCCCATGGCTTTATCTGGCAAGGCTGCACGCCGAGCACATGCACGGTACAACGCACTTGGCAGCCGGTAGCGCTCTTATATATGTATACGTAAAGGTAGCGACAACTACACGCGCGCCCCTCTGGAGGGGTCCAAGGAGCAGCGCTAGCAGACGACAGTGTTGCGGAGTTGCCACTCCGGAATTGGAATGACTCCGGATTCATTCCACATTTTTTGCGACCCCGGAATGGAATGGGAATGGAATGGGGACAACGCTTGGAGGAATGGAATGGGAATGGAATTTAACGCCTTTTGCGCGGAAATGGATTGGGAATGGAATTACGTCTTATGGCAAAAATAGAGCACCTTTTCGTCGACGCGCTGCTTTTCAAACTTGAAATATTTGTAAGGCAGAGCATCGAATTTAACAATGAAGCAGTATTTTTAAAATGGCTTGGCTGATTACAAGCACGGTAGAGAGAGAGAGAGCGAAATTGTTTGAAGGCCGAGAGGTCGGCCTGAGATTGTGCGCTCTGACCTGCTAATCAGCACAGGGGAAAAGTGAGAGGGAGGAATAGAGGGATAAAGATGATGATGGGGACAGGAAGAGGTGATGCGTATGTACAATGACCACGTAACACACAGAGGTCTTCTTAAAGTCTAGCGTCAAGTCCATTATTCTTCAGAAAATCTATAAATGCCCTTGTAGCAGTCGTTGATGCTGTCTGGTCGGACAAGCACGGTACGTTTATAAGCAACGCACCTATTCAATTCTGTCCTTATATAGACCATGTTGCTCCGAAGTTTGTCTTTATTTTTCGCGTAACCGCGGTTCTATGCCGTGGGTATCCGTCATGCGAAACTACGGCGGTGGCATACCCCCCCCCCCCCCTCCCCCTCTTACGCCTTGTGATTTTTTCCCTTCGGCGGCGCCCTAGCCGCCTGCTGTCTCACAACACTTCACTTTGTCGTTTTTCCTTCTGTCGCCGTCCGCGACTTGGACGCATATTCGAAAAAGCGCTTCTCTAAGTTCTATACCTGACATTGCATACCTGCGCACAGGCGAACACAGAAAGTTCTCCTCACCCCATCCATGCTTGCGTGGCGCGCTTGACAAGCGTGAGTGCTGACGAGTGGTGCGGCCCAGCGTTCCGTATTCGATGCAAAGGCACAAGGTGCCCGAGCGGTGCACTGTTCCAATACCAGCAGATATAGAGGGTTTTGTTCCCCATCAAACAAATCTTAGTCTTCTCCATATTCACCATCGCTCCAGACGCGTGGCAAAACTGCTTAGTCGTCTTGAACACCAGTTTTATCTCCATGAAAATACGCTATGTCGTCATTTTAGCATTAACCCATTTAAGCTTAAACAATATTAAAACATCGCCCTTAGTTCAAACATGCTGACCATGCAAATACTATAGGTAGCGGGATAAGTGTCCCTATGGGAATTATCGGATGCTAAGTATCTGGTTAACCTCCCGGCCTCCCTATTCATCTCTCTCTCTCTCTCTCTCTATAGGGTGGTTGTAATACACGAGATATGTCACCGATCTACTATCCCTCGACCTTGGTAACGTGTTTTGCGTACTTTGGCAGTTCTTAATGCATCTGATGGCATCAGCTTCATGGGGCATTCAGCCGTAACTCGATAAAAATATCAAGATGTCTTTCCTACGTTGAGGAATTAAAGGAATGGAATTTAACTGCCCGGCCATTCCCGGAGTGGGAATCGGCTAAGTTTTTTCATTTCCGAGGAATTGAAAGGAATGGAATTGCGGCAAGTTCTAATTCCTCGGAATGGAATTGGAATGGAATGGAGACGCCCATTCCGCAACACTGGCAGACGACGCTCCGCTCGCTCACGTGCATTCTGCGGACGCCTCAAACCGCTCTCAGTGCGCGCTTGAATCGGCTAATTATTGCCGTTTGTGGCGTAAGCTGCTCAGGAAACGTGAGACGACAGGGACGACAACTAACGATGCAGTAGTACGCTAAACATTCAAATAAAAACGGGGTCTTTTCCGAGGCAGCTTCTGAGCAGTTTCCCACAGCAGTTGTCATGCAGGACATTTATATTTTGGTTCTTTTTGTGTTTTCGAATGCAGCGTAACTTGAAGTAGATGTACTGCTTGTTTTCTAGTGCGAAAAAAAAAATAGCCAGGTTGTGAGCTTACAGCTACTTTCGGAAACATCATGGGTCACCTAGAGCGTAGTGTGCAGTGCAAAACATGCGCTATTATTGGTTTCATTGGGTTTGTCAGCGTTCAGAAGTATTCCCACGATTACGCGGTGTTTTCAACTACGTTTATTTTGTTTATAAAGTACTCTAATAAGCTTACTTGAGAGAAATAGTTGCACTGCATGTGGGGAATATCAGCAACCAGAGTACCTTTCAAAATCTAGGAAATATAGCATGCCCACCAGCATAGGCGTATCTGCCGGGGGGGGGGGGGGGCAAGGGGGGGCTGAGCTAGTTAGGGGGGCTGAGCCCCTCCACTTTCGACAGTGTTCATTGTCGGCAGCACGATGGGGAACCAACAACTGAAGCTAAGTTTTCCTTCACCACAGTAATAACATAATTATATACTGAAATTGATCCTACATTTCTGCTGTGAAGATTTTCTTTGGAGGCTGTTTGCGGTGCAGGCCGTTTACGCGACGCTTTTTGCGCTTTGTCGTGTAGCACTGCAGAGCAGGTTAGCGCTGGGAAGGGGCCCTATAATATTAGATCACTCGTTCATGCTTTTATTTTGCTGTTCCTGGCCTGAAATTTGAATAATCGACGATGTAAATACGGGTGGGAACGAGCAGACGTTTTATGGACCGATCAAACCGCTTCCTGCTTCAGGAAAATCATTTTCTTTCATGGAAAAGGAATAGCATCACCGCTGCTCTGTCGAAGCTGCTGTGAGCCGATGGGTGTGACGAATTTTTTTTTTTTAAGTTTTAGTTTTGCCGTACTGGAAGCATAAAAAAAAAAAGGTTTCTGCTTTAGTATCCGATCAACCTGATCAGCCTTGCTGATGGCAGCTTGCAGCGATGGCGGCAGCTTCCAACAAGGCGACGAATAAAACAGTGGACTCAAGCACAGTGGGAAGCTCAGCTTTTAATCTTGGCCCGCAACTTGATCTACCGGACCAGCGATTGGTGAAGGTCCGTGGTTTTCTCGGACTAAGGAGACTTAATGAAAAGTCAAGCTAGTTGGTTTTCATTCACCTTGAATTGACTTTTACGGCTCAATATACAACTCGGACGGCAAAGAAACACACACGCGCTGCGCTGCTTATTTCTTTCTCTCCCTCTCATCAAGCATGGGCTCACAGAGTTGTATACGCGCACAAACAACTAAAAGCCATTATGCTCTAATTGAAAATATTTATTATACTCATATGAACCCTTTTAGCCAGCTGTTATAAGTAGCCGCTGCTAATGGGATCGGCGCGTAGCCTACTTTAATTACGTTTAGAAGGAGACGCTGTCCGGCTATATTCCAAAAAGCATTAACTATTGTTCAGCACATGAATGCGCTGTTTAGTGTGCATACGTCACCACGACAATTCGCAGATACATGACGTCGTGTGACAAGCAGGCGATTTTATGGCCCACAGACAATTTTTGACGAATGCCGAAGAAGGAATGGCCAACAGTATGCCGTATTGAAAAAATAGTTATTCTCATTTTTTTACGTAGTCGGGCATAGCGGTCATTACGGGATGGATCATTTTTCGCGTAATTTGTTGCCTAGCGCATCGAGCAGGCGTTGTGTGCATGATCCCGAATGCTTCGCCCAATCATAAACAGCTAACGACCATTGCGGAAGGAAACAACGAGGGATAGCTTAACGGTATAATCACCCATATTTTTTAGGGGCGAAGCTCCTAAGGGTGGGTGGGTCTGTCCCTCCTCTGTAGTAGTGGTAGGTAGGTAGGTAGGTAGGTAGGTAGGTAGGTAGGTAGGTAGGTAGGTAGGTAGGTAGGTAGGTAGGTAGGTAGGTAGGTAGGTAGGTAGGTAGGTAGGTAGGTAGGTAGGTAGGTAGGTAGGTAGGTAGGTAGGTAGGTAGGTAGGTAGGTAGCCACGTATAGTGGAATGTACCCACTGCACGTGATAAAGATGACGATGACGCAGTATAGTGGAACGTACCCACTACACGTGATAACGATGAAGTATAAGCGCGTTCCAGTATAGTATAGTGGAATGTACCCACTACACGTGATAACGATGAAGATGATCACCATGAAGTATAAGCGCGTTCCAGACCACACATTCTCTTTCTGCCATGGATGAAAACGATCGAGCTTCACCCACTCATCATCATTCACTTCGTAGATATGGCGTGATTTTTATCTTTTAAAAATCACGAGTGAGTGAAGCTCGATCGTTTTCATCCATGGCAGAAAGAGAATGTGTGGTCTGGAACGCGCTTATACTTCATGGTCATCATCGTCATCGTTATCACGTGTAGTGGGTACATTCCACTATACTGGAACGCGCTTATTCTTCATGGTCATCAGGCGTCATCGTCATCTTTATCACGTGTAGTGGGTACATTCCACTATACTGCGTCATCGTCATCTTTATCACGTGGAGTGGGTACATTCCACTATACGTGGCTACCTACCTACCTACCTACCTACCTACCTACCTACCTACCTACCTACCTACCTACTACTACTACTACTACGACTACAGAGGAGGGACAGACCCACACCCTAAGGAGCTTCGCCCCTAAAATTTTGGCTATAGCGTTTGTATTCGCCTATTTATGTAGGTGCCAAAGGGCCCTTTGAAAATCGTTGCAAATACAAATACGATGAGCGTAAACACTGTACTACGTCCCTAACACCAGAAAGTTCTCATTTTTTTAAAGAAAAGGGTTGACAAGTTGACAATAAGATAATAATTGATACTAATGTTGTTAATAAGCACGTGCTAGAAACACTGCTTGGATTATTAGCAAAGAAGGCAAAATATAATATACACAAGCCTGAATATATGCAAGAAAGTGTAGTACTTTTATAAAAAGTATAACGGCAGTCATCGATTAAAAAAATAATAAAAACATGGGTGGTCCCTCCGTCATAGGAATCGGTATAGGCACCGGGCGCGGGGACTGGTGGCGCCTCTTTCGGTGGAAACGGAGAACTAATGGCATGTGGGCGCCGGAACGGGCGCAGGGGCTTGCTGCGGGGGCGCGGGCTGGATGTTGCTTTCACTTCATTGTGCTCTTCATTGCGCTGCCGAAATCTACGTGTGCTCGAAGACTGAAGATTACAATATCTTAATGGTCGGCGAAGGATCGAAAATAAACGGAAAACATAACAGGAACGGGGGCGTGCAAAACTACAACTGAGGAACAAGTGCAATCGGCGAAGCATCCAGTAAAGACGAAAAGGGAATGGGAGACATACGCTCTATTTTTTTCAATGTTAGGGGACAATGTTAACATATAGACAGAATAACAAAGTATTTGGAAAAATTCGGCAGATCCCACGTATTGTGGGAACCGATTTTATGCGAATCAGCGAGTCTATGCTGCATTTTTTTTAGCTTTAAGTCAAGCGTAACGAGGTGGATCGACGTGTTTTTGTAGACGGAGTAGTGTGCACATAGTGTTCTTACTAATCATGCCGACTACACTGACGTTTAACGGCTAACTTGTGGTCTGACGTAATGTCAGCGCTCATGTTGAGAACAGACGTCAGTGTTATTGAAACGAAGCGCACGCTACGGTGCGATTCACATTTCGTGCCGATGCTGTGAATATCATACGCGTAGCGTTGGTCAGAGTATTGTTCCGGGTCGAGCAACGCTTGAATATAGCTTGCAGAGTCATAGGAGCACATATGTAATGTTTATCTGACGGTTATAAAAGCGGAGCCAACATTAAAATCAAAGGGGTACATAGTAGCACAAACTTAGAACATAAAGACACGAGAAAACAAGTACGAGGGAGCGCCCGACCTTTCTGCTCCCTCCTACTTCTTTTCTCGTGTCTATTTTCTAAGTTTGCGCTACTATGTACCCCTTTGATGTTAACCAACTCGCCCAACAAGAAGTCTTAATAAAACCAAGATTGGCGTCAAGCCGACGTAACGTCTGTTTCATATGAGTACATGAGTAATGTTTATTACCTTGTCATGAAATTAGATAGTCAGCACTGCAACCACAATTGACGTTGGTTGCACCGACATTTTTCTTGCGCATAGGATCTTTTCAAAAGTAATTTCAAGTCCTGACTTGGCTCTGTGGTAGAATATTTGATATCCGCTCAGAGTACCTGGTTTCGACTCCTGCTGGGATCCGGATTTCTATTCTTTGCATACGTCAAGGGTCCACGCAGCTGATGCCGGATTTTCTTGACGAGCACCCACTTAAATTATCAATGTCTGTTCTCGCCGTTCCTGGGTAGATATAAACTGTGAATCACCTGTGCCTCATACCAGCATCCCGCGGCCCGTGGTATACGCCCGGCATGTGCCGCACGTGACTGGAAAGATTTTCGCGCTACTCATACCACCATATCACAACCAGACAGCCATGTTCGTGTTATTTTCGTACCCACCTATGCCAATTTTGGTTAATGTCAACTTAAGGAGGCGACCACGAGAGCGCCCAGACGTAGGCGGCTAGATAGAGAGATAGGAGGCATTTATAGATTGAGATAAGAAATGATTTGCGTCTAAAATAGAAATAGGAAGGGGGGATACCTAGATCTAGCTCCACATCGTAGCTTATCGCATTGAACTTCGTCTGCGGGGTGCACTTGCAAAGCAATTTGCAGTCGTTCTCGTTTTTATATTCCGTGATGTCAAGCCCATGGCCAGCTTCGTGCAAGCGGTGACCCTTCTCTAGAGCAAACGCATGAAAACGCGTACGCCGGCTGGTCAAGCCTTGAAAGCCGCAACGCAATGTAACTGGCATCGCCATTAGTGCACGTGCGCTGTCAGTACTCGCCTTCCCGCCAGGAGCCCAACAGTGAGGAGCAGCGAGTTTGAGAGTTAAAATACAAAGATATTTATTTTACAACACTTTCGCCAATCGGGCCGGTCTCATTTGCAGTCCCGAAAGGGAGGAGGCATCGTGCCTCTGGTCCGCCTCCAAACGAAAGCAAACGCATAAAAGCACAGCACCACGCAAAGAAGCCTAGTCGATTGACGTTCCGACGGTGCTCCTGGGTGTGAAGACATGAAAAGAACATGTGTCATCCTTTCTTGATGACTTGGCGACCATTGAACGCTGCCACGACCGCAAACGACTGCGCGGGAGTCTCCCTGAAGCCCGACGACGGGCCCCGTTATCTGAACACATGTCCGACAGTCGAACGCTTCGTGCTTTGTTCAAGAAACACTGTTGCTGCCGCTTCTCTTTGCCTTGAGCGACAAACGAAACAGCGTACAGCTTGCGATTGTCCAAAAAGAAACGCCGCCGCTACTACTTGAATACGTTGCCGAAAGTAGCAGAGCCTTCTCCGCGTCGTCTGCTTCACATGCCAGTGCTTTCGCTGCCGCCGCTAGGGGCGCTTTTCGGGAGGGGCGCCGCTGGCGCCGTGCGACGGCCGCCTGGTGCCTATAGCACCAAAGTAAAACGCGCTCTTACAGAAGTAATTGAATGTTTACTGTACATTGATATAGGAGGGTTCGCACAATGCATATTTTGGTGTTTGGCAGCTGTAGCACCGTTTAACGTAGGTATACAGCCTTGTTGACACTTGGTGGTACATCTCCGTTCCGACAACTAACGTCCATGATCAATGATTAAACAAACCACCGTGGTAGCTGTAGATGTTAATAGCCAGAGCGCAATCAGAGAAAGAGGCGTGATAGCCAGAAGAGCGTCACATATTAGACGCAGAAATTGGGCTAAGGTCGCCACCCCGCGGCATGTTAAAGTGTGATTGAACACCACGGTCGGACTTGAGGGAAACGCTAAGCACGTCGTGTCGCTCCTGTAGCTCGGCCGCCATTTTTCCCGGGCGAGCGTAAGCGAAGAAAGCGGTATTAAATCCAGGTGAGGCAGGCGCGCGTCGCAGAGCTATTTTTGGTTTACATGGAGTCCTATGAGCAAGACCGACACTTGGGGTAAGGTCGCCACCTCGCGGTGTGTTAAGGCGTTGAGCAAATTCCACTACTATTGAAAACGCGCCGAATGGGACGGATGCGTAGCAACACGAGTTGTAGGTGCTAATTGCAGAGGCCATAGTAATGATGAATTACTTTAGTTTACCACTCCAAGAGTGCGACACCAGCCCGCTGCCCAAGAGCACTGTAAGAGGAAAGTGCGAGATATAAAAGGCGTGTTTGTAAAGCCGTTACAGTCTGTGGCCCTGGCGCAGTGGATAGCGTGGTTGTTGCTGCGGAACGAGAGGGCATCAGTTCGATGACGGAACCTTTTTTTCTTTAACATCTGACCATGCACATTCTTTTCGACGTCATTTCCGTGACAGAGATACGTCTCTGAAGTCTTGGTCGGCCCCTGCATAACACACTTTCGTGTTAAAATTCGGCAGATACCATGCACTATGGGAATCGTTTGAATCAGTCAGCGCGCATATAGAGTTCAAGTTCAGATGGTTAGATGAAAGCGGCGATCCTTCTCTTTTTCCCCTTTTTCTTGGTCGCTTGCTCAAGGCTGTCTTTCTTATCTACCCCTTGTAGACAATGCACGGATAACCCGCCCGCTTCCGACGGCATTCCGTCTTTCCTTCTTTCTTTCAACGTTTCTTTCTCTCGCTGACGAACATCCCCGCAAAGCAATTTTCGCTGTCACTTCCTTCGTTCTTTTTTTTTTATGTTCGACGTTGGCCCCTGAACTAAGTGGGCAGCCCTCTGTTGCGCATTCTGGCATTTCAATTACATCCTCCGAAAAAGGCTGGACCGCCAGCCGATACTGTTAGGAGAAAATAAATATTTGTTTTGTTTCCTATAATGCAGTAATCTCGAATTATTTCATTATATATATATACAAACATACATACATATTTCCCGGCCGCCAGGCGAGGTAGGTTTGCCCCCCCCCCCCACTCGCAAAAGAGTTGGTACGCCACTGCCCACCAGTGCCTCGGCCATTTTAATGTTTAACTGTTTTTAAAGACATACATTTATCCAAGGCCGTATCCATTTTACTACCCCCGCCACCTCCGTGCCCCGCAGGTATAAAGGTATGTTGCAAGATTACCTAATGCAATTTCAAATAAATGAGGTATGTACACACCTCCCACAGGCCCTAAAACCACACTACGACCACAAAAGCTGAGCTAGGTGACTTTTTCGTAGGGATGCATGATTATAAGCGAGCGCTTATTGAAAATTTTGGGTTTTATTGCATGAATTCATAGCAAAGCCTTTCTTTGGAAGGTTTGTTGTCACTACTGATCACCCCTCATTCGCTTGCAGGGTGGCTTCCATTCCTTCTGCCTTGGCAAATTAGCAACGATTCTCGGTGCTGCATATATGGTTTCAGCTTTTTCCTCCCAGTGTCATGCAGCATTACTTACTTGAACTAGCCAAAAGCATAGTGGTCCTCCAGGGAAAACATCACGCGGAATGCTTCAACAAAGAAGCCTTAATAGATCCCGCACAAAGCAGTGCGGCAAAACATGGGAAGGTGTGGCAAAAAACTAATCCCAAAT
This sequence comes from Rhipicephalus appendiculatus, assembly GCA_030522465.1. NCBI lineage: Eukaryota > Metazoa > Arthropoda > Arachnida > Ixodida > Ixodidae > Rhipicephalus > Rhipicephalus appendiculatus. The sequence goes on from JALIZH010014563.1 coordinate 49,292, forward strand.
GGTTGTTTCCTTGTGAGCTTTTAGTGTTGAAGCCACCCCGGCGAGAAAAAACGAAGAGAGCTGTATTGGGTTCCGAGCTATTTACTGTTAGAGATAGGGGCGTGACTCTGCATTGTCTACTGCGCACAAACCTACGGTATAAAGAATGCCGAAACAATAATACCCTTGCTGAGATAATGCTCACGCATATGCACGAACAAAAGCTCGCCGCCAGGTGAAAGGCTGCTTGAAGTTATAAACATTAGGAAATGACTTACTTCGCATAGCCGGGTGTTTTCCGTGCGCAAAAATTTCTTGCGACTGATTTTGTGGGGCCCTTCCTTCAATATATATTTTTCTCACTGTGAGGGACAGACAAAAAAAAAAAAACGTTTTTCTGTCCTCCGCGCGAGGAAACAACCGAATTCATTGAGACCCGGAGTACTAGTCCGTCACGCTCCAAACATTCAATTCAAGCATAGAATGCCCGCGTCCACTCAACTACAAGTACATAAGCGCTTCCAGATTGCAATAACAATGTGACAGAGGCGCGTGAAATACTCCCTACTTGCTAAGATTGTCCAATTACACGCTTGAAAACGCATTCATCTGTACCTCTCGCCGGCACAGCGCTGCCACCTCTGGACCCTTTGGGCGGAGCGCGAAGGCGAAAAGGTCACGTGTCACCGACCGGCCTATCGTAGGGCGCGGCGGCTGGATCAAGACCTTTCGCTGCTTTTGAAACATAGAGGGACTTTATGGATACGTACCAAATGGCGCAAGGGGCGGTTGCTTTCGTTATTTACGAAAGATAGCACTGATCGTCTCCTCGCAGCTTTCTCGTTCGGCCTAATCGCACAATCACTACGTTCTTTCGCGGCTTCTTTGCATATCTGTGGCCTGTCATATAGCTTCAGGTGATCGTCTGCATCGTCTCACGTAACCCGGCCTCCATCGCCCAGACATGGGGGAGGAGGGGGGTCATGCCTGGGCGACATAGGAGGCTTCTTGTGCGGACCGCCCTTGGAGTGCTCTCTCGGGGTTTTTCGCACGCGCAGGCGCGGGATGGTGGCCAGAACGATGCCGTGGTAGCTTCTGGGTGTCGCTACGTTACAGTTATAGACATCGAAGGATCGAAAGATCTGTTTCTCAATTTTACGAACTTCCCGATTTAACGAAAAAATTAGTGCGTTATCATCACTTCCTTAACGAGTTTTAACTGTACACTGTTTACACTCGAGAAAGCTATTTACACGCAAAGACAAAAGTCGGGCTTCTAACAAATGAACCGGAGCATACTTGATATAAATAACTTATTCAAAACAAATTTGCACGGCATATTATAAGGCACAAAACATTTCTGAAGAAAGTATACAAGATACGCAAACCTTACGCAGAAAAAAAAAAGAAAAACCGACATGTCGTGTTTGAAGCGTGAGAAGAAAAGCGTCCATCTTTATTTTTTTTTTTCCAGAATTGCGGCTCATCGGCTTTTATTCATTATTCTGGTGGCCATTGTGTTAGTGTTACGAAACAAAGGAAGGAGGTGTGTTAGTTTTTGCCTGCCGTAGTTGATCCGTATCCTTTCATGGACTTATAAGTGGTTTTTCCAAAGTTATATACGCAAGTTATACGTTTGCGGTTTACGGGAGTGCGTATCCTTAGATGTATCTGTGTTCGACTTCATTCGGTCGCAGATGACTGTCGCTAACTTTTTATACCAGATATATTCAAATTTTAAAATGGCATACTTATGGAAATGCGGAGCTGAACATGTTTGGTGTGGAACATTTTCGGATTATGCGTAGCGCTATGTTTTGCTGCCTGTGAGTGCTATCCTGTTTTGCTTTTGTTGTTGAGCCCCTGATTAACAGGCAGTAATGCATGCACGAGTAGACTTAAGTGCACTACAGTTGCTTTGTCACCCAAAGGGGCAATAAGCATAGAATTTTTCCAATTAGACCAATGGACCACGACACGTGGGCACGAAGTCTATCCATATTGCTAGGGACAGCCATAAAAAGACAACTACGTGGAAGAAGACGACCACGATTTGGAGACTATTTGTGCCGCTGCCTTAGGGTGCCGTGTCCGACTACTCTACTGTAAATACACTTGGCTACAGCCTCTCGTCTGCGTCTTTTCACCTAACAATATGATGGAACCATTTGAACGTTTCGCGAAAAATAACGCATAGGAACTTCTGAGTCTTAGCACGCTCTGTTAAAGCTCCTCGAATATCTGTTGCTCCAGCCAGTAGCATAGCCAGAACTTTTTTAAGGGGGAGGCGGCGGGGTTCAGTCACTCTTTATGGATATTCATGCGTTGTTTGTATGTGTGCGCCGATATATACACATGCAAATTTCGGGGGTTTTAACCCCTTCTCCCCAAACCCCTCCTGGGCGTAGCCCGGGAGGGTATTGGAGAGAAAGGGGTTCCTCCCGCATATACAGTCAGCGTCAAAAGATTAGAGACTATGAGACGCAAGAACAAGCTGTCTATTGCCGCATTTTGGACCGGAAGCGTGGAATTTATATTTCCAGCCTGTTCTAAAACACGCTAACAACGTTTCACTGTGCAGTTGCTGGGAATTTTCCAGTTGCTGGGACATTGCTGGGAATTTTCTCAGACCTAGTTATCTCCAAACTTTTGAAGCCGACTGTAAATGTTTCAGAGACCTCGCAAATACAGCTATCCATGCAAGCTACGGCGTCAATTCGTCTCGATTTTGTCTCACTGTGAGAAGAAGGAAAAAATGCCACAGCCGGTTTACTATTACTTTTTTCCTTGCGCGCCGCGTGTGACTCCCGACGTTCTACTCTAATGCAAGGCTGGCGTCACCAGCGCACACGCGCCGCAACAACAAGAGAAAAAAAAAAAAGAAACTCGCATTAAATTAGCCCAAGGTGACCGGCCTCGACTTAATTAGACGTCCCTCAAGAAGCCTAGTCGAGCACAGTAAAGAACAAATGGCGTGGTCACTCCACTTTCTTTCTTTCTTTCTTCCTTTCTTTGCGATGCACTGTCGCTAGTCACACATTTCATTATCATTTTGTCGGTTGACCCGCGTAGTGCGCTGCAACACGGCCGTGTACGTGCGCGTGAGAGGGAGAATAAGAGAGAGCTGTCACACGAAAGTGGCCACTGCCGCTGGGTGTGGTCGGGGCCACCTTCGTGCGCGCTCCTATCCTCATTTTCGCTCAGCGGATCGCTTAACGGCGCCCAGCCGAAGCAATGTGCCGGGGCCACTTATACTATAGAAGGCGCTGCGGCGGCGGCACGCGACTGCTACGGGACCCGGCCTGCACTCCATCACACCTGGCGCGAGAGACTGTGCTACGCAGTGTACGCACTGCACCATGCTAATCGGCGTGCTCTCGCTAACCTGTAATTTCAAGGCCACGCACTGCGCTCCTTTACTGGTCCACAAATAAATACTGCGTCCGCGATGGGCGTGACATTTTGCGTGCGGGAATAGCGCAGTGTCTTCGGTCCTGGACGAGATGCGCGCTGCAACTTGATAGATGATCGGTCCAGCCAATTCGATTTCCTGCATTGAGGACCAGAGATCCCGCTGGTTAAGAGATGGTTTGGATAATATATGGCTGCCGCTTAGTATACGCTGCAATTTGCTTTGTGGGTAGTGAAGGGCAAGCCTGCATAAAGTTGATGCTGTTTTAGGTTCTGAGTATAATAGTCGGCGTAAATGAAACTCTCTCTCTCTCACACGCACGCACACGCACACACACACACACACACAGGCATACACACACACGCACGCACACACACAGACAGAATGCTTGCGTTTTGCAAATACGGCCAGAGAATTGCGCTAGCGTAACATGCCGAAAATTAAGGGGCTGCCGCGAGCTCCATAAACGCTTCGAACGTTAACTAGCAAAGCTTTTGTACGTCATGTATAGGATCAGCTGCCATGTTCTTTTCTATATCAATTTGGCGCAAAGTCAACGGCCACCCTGTCTCCCTTTACTGTCGGCGTACTTGTTTTTGTTTGTTTTTTATTGCGCTTTATTTATAGTAAGAAAGATGTGTGTTTACTATTTTTTTTACAGCTGCGCTATGCAGTAGTCACGATTTTTGAGAGGTGAGTCATTGAGGGCTTACGGGGTAGCTGCTAAGGCCATAAGGCGGCACCGGGATCATCTGGTTGTACATTATATCTGATTATACACAACCTAGGTCATACACAACCTAGTTGCACACAAGCCTAGTCAAACCAACAGACAGTGAAGCCAAGGGAGGCATTGGGAACATTATTTCTACTTTTTAGCTGTAGCGTAGTAATTGTGACATAAATGGAAAGCAATTAAAGCGGATGAAAAATCAACTTGCCACGGGTATAGGAACTGAAACCTACAACCTTCGGGTGATGCGTCCGGTGCTCTACCTACTGAGCTACAACGCCGGCGGATTTGCCATCCACTCTATTTGGTATATTTGTGGATGTAATCGTAGGAGTGTTAGCCGGCGCCACTCGTATAGCCTTTATGGCGGGTGTTACATTTTTTGCGAGCTGCACGCTGTCACGTAGAACGTGATATTCATATGAAGTGGCTACTTACCAATAAACCCTTGAATGCGACATGAAGGCATCAAGCCTGCCGGGACGAGACCCTAGCTATAGGAATGGAATTAATTTCGTTCCCTTTCTTTAGCTGTGCTTCTTTCCCGAACGTGCTCCAAACGTCGCTTTCTTATCTTGACTGCTGGCAGGTTACTATCTTCCGTTCGCTCTGAATCCTCGGGCCTTTGAAAGGCGGATGCCTTTTAGGGGTCTCACCATGTGCTTACATTGAAATGCGCTGAGTTGTGTCTCGAATTTCGTTGCAGGAGACATATATATGCCCAATCATTTTGCAAATATTTGCACCGGTATGCTTCTCCTGAGGCAGCCAGCTTGCGCCAAGAATATAGCGAAAGAGAGCCCTTTCATACGACCACCTGAATACCTTGTAAGAAAGGAAAGACAAAGAAAGACTTACAAAAAGCGCAAAACGGTGTAAACAGAGGTTGCTTGTCATTGTTTTTTTTTTCGTGTTCAGCTGCTGGTAATGATGATAATGATGAATTATGGCTGAACCCTTTGTAATGAGTGGGAAAACCACCCACACGTTACGCGATTCGCGTCGCGTGACGCCTCGTGCAATTCTATGTTTCTGCCGGAAAATGTATGCATGGCTGCCAATGTGATTGTAAATTACTTTACATCTTTAAAGCTATCTCAACCAAGCGAAACACTCTTTTGCCTGACAAGAATTTGCAAAAATGGGATTATAAGGTTGTTTTACTTCCCCGAATAGTCTTTTGTTTTGCTTAAGGGCAGCCGTGTTATCTACACACCCTTTAGGAGCTAAGGGTGTTACGGGATATAACAACGGCTGTGACCAATACGACAGAGTACCAGCTGATAATTAAAATACGCTAATTAGTGATGCGTTGAATATTAGTCGGGTTTAGATAAACAAATGTGTCTGTTTTGTGGCTATCTACAAGCACACCACACATTCAAGCGTATTCTGTAATGGTTTATTGTTTAATTAGGCAGAGCAGAAGTATACCCGCCGGCACTGAACGGTGGCTCAAGATACTATGGCTATATTATTAGTCGGTCAATGTATGCCTGGCTAGAGCGCGTGCTCTGTCCATTTGGCGTTTTAGAATGCTATGTTGTGGGTATGGTTGGGCACGTATGTGTATCTTCTATGTTGATGTAATTGGATGCTCCCTGACTGGTAGCTTTTAATTTTTACTGTTTTAAGGATATTTAGAAGATTGGCTGCCCCCCCCCCCCCCGCCCCTGGTATGGGTGTTTCGATCGTGAAAATGCTTTTTTCGAAAGATGTAAGGATGTTACTTACAGACATGGTGAAACCTCTTAAGGGTGCAAACTGGTTTACTGTGTTATTTGCCCTGATATGATGTCTCTACAGGGTCTTTTTCAGAACCAAATTCAAGCACGTGCTACCGTGGCTCTGTGGTACAACACTTGACTACCACGTAGAATGGCTGGGTAGCACTTCCATCGCCCATTTCCAGAAAAGTTTATAATGAATCTGAAATAGTAGACGTTCACAAAAAGTTGGTGGGGGATCAATCCAATATCCATTGACAACGATTCCATGAATGACAGAATCTTAAAGAAGGAAAGAAAATGTACAACCACCGGACGAATGAAAAAAATATATATATAAAAAAAAAGCAACATGAGAACAAATGGTGGTGTCGAAGAAATGGACATGCCAAAGGCAGATAAATGGTCGCAAATCGAATCTCTCGGACACTGGCGGAAACTTTCGCTCGAAGCGCGTCGTGTGAGTCTCGTTTGTCCGCTATCGTGCAATCGCCGCATGCGAGCACACTGCCTAGTAGCGCGCATTTCGCGAAGCCCGGCAGTCTTCACCGTCGTCCATGCATCTGTCAAAGGGGAAATTGCATTTATGGCGTACGCACCAAGGCCCTTTTCGGCGACAGCCTCCGCGTTTACAGGGCGTGGCTATAATACTGGTGCACGTGCGGCCACGCAACTCACTTAGTCACGCGAGCTTTTCCGTGATAAAACGCGCTGAGTGCTTTTGTCGCCGTCGCTCGAGCGCGTACGCCCTCGTGGCGCTTTGGTTCCGGCTTGCTTCAATTTCTGGGAGGCACCGAGGCTTCGTATAACCGATGCCACTCTTTCGGGCCGAGCGTTCGAGCTTCTATGGAAGCAGCGCGCTGGTTAGCGTGGGCGTTGCTGCGGAGGCTACTGCGAAGGACCCCTCTGCAATGCCAGTCACGTCGCTCGCGCTTAGGATGTATTATCAAGTCGCTCGAACGCGAGAGATGGCGTCGCTACAGGCATCCTTACGCATAACATTAATTTCTGGGGTTTTACGCGCCAAATCCGTGATGTGATTATAAGACACGCAATACTGAGGGCCTCTGGGTTAATTCTGACTATCTATAGGGCTCTTTAATGCGCGCCTAAATCTAAACACGCGGATGTTATTGCATTTCACCCCCATGGAAGTGCGTCTGCCGTGGCTTGGAGTCGAACACGCGCCCTCATGCTCTCCTTATGCGATATGGTGCAAATAAGTCACGTAGTATATAGCCCCGCGTATTAGATCAGTTTATTGCATTCTGTGTCATGATGCAAAGTCTGTGCATGATAAATATGCGGAGCAATCCTATCAAAGAGCTGTTTGTCGCATGTTAACGTCGCGTTGGATACGACTGGTCTGTCTCGTAGCCACTACAAATGAGATCGTTTCAAAGCTATCTTTCGAGTCTGATTTCAGAACCTTGAGAACAGCACGTGTATGCGTAATAATCTACAAGTAAACGTGCGGTGATTTAATGAGCAGTTGGACTCAACAGCGCAGAGATGGATGTCGAGATTAGTGCTGTATGGGACATCTGTGAAAAAAAAAAAGAAAAGAAATGGAGAGCAATATGGCGAAACAATAACAACAAGCGGCTAATAAAGTGAACGACTTAGAAGTTGTGTTCCGTAACGGCGTGAAAACGCTCTATTAGAACTTTGCAAGTGGCTGGTCAGCCCCTTCGGCAGTAGGCACATGCAGCTGAAATCTTCTGGCTCTTTATCGCATAATTTGGCTCTTTATTTTTGGCTCCTTTTGTTACAAATGGCTCTTCATTGCATAATTCCGGGACACATAAGAAAGGGAGCCGCCCAGAACCTTTCTGCAGGAAGTAGACAGGGGAGAGGTGGATGGAGTTGTCAAGTTCCACCTGTAACGTGGTAGAAACGCGAATAACGCCACTTATACGATCCTGGGTTTGAACGAATAAAGACAAGTACATGCCTTCCTTTAACTCCTTAAATCCATCACTGCGCAAGCCATTGTGACGTAGACGAAACAGGCTGTTTATTAGAATAACACGATTATATGCGGTAATTTTACTTTTCTGAACAATAGAGAACTACCGGCTTCCATTGCAACTTAACGAAAATACTTGTGTGAAATTGATTATGAGTATTTACGCGCCAGAGTCAGGGTATGGTTACGAGACACACCATTTTCAGAGACTTAATTCTCACAAATTTGGACCACCCGAGGCTCTTATTACCGTGCGCCGTTCGTTGCCATATACGAACACGAGAATTTTCTGCATTCCGTCTAGTAATGCGGCTGCGCGGTCCGCATCGAATCCGTGAGCTCTGGGTCGTGCAAGTAGCCCCTGGGCTGCCGCAGCAGACCGAAATTTAAGCGAGCATTCAGATTGAGTGCGACTGACTTCACATTCGGGCTTTTCACTAGTGATACACGAACAAGTGTACTTTTCAATAATTACGTCGAAAGAGACCTGGCACGAAGAAATTGTGGCATCGAAATGGGTTTCCAGTGCATTGAGCCTCCATTGTATCAGCTGCAGAAAAGAAAGAATATGCGCTGGGCTTACGGAAGAAAAACAACAAACTGCGTTCGACAAAGCGGAACGGTGTTTGCTGCAATAAGGTGTATTAAGAAAGGAAAAATGGACAACCACCCGTTTGTGGCGCGAACCACAAGAAAATCATACGGATTTCTTTCTGAGAAATCCGTATGGATTTCCTTGTGGCTTCGCGCTACAAACGGGTGGTCGTCCATTCTTCCTTTCTTAACCCTTCCGCCACCTTGCGGGCTTCCGCAGAACTCATTTGCATAATAAGGTGTATTAGTTCATATCGACCCTTCTCGACAACTCAAGACAGTATGTGGTACGTCGCAAAAAGATATTGGAGCGGTGACTTTTCACTCTACGGGCAACGTCAACAAGCCCACTGGGCCTCGCGTTCACGGACATTGTCGAAAGAAGACAAGAATTATTCATCTGTTGAACACGAGGCAAGAAACACTGTAGGGATTGCAGTTTGAGTTTTATAATTGTCTTTTTGGCCGACAATGCATTATTTTCACCGAACAGTAGCGGTTCCTGGATCGGCTGCGGCCTTCTGCGGCCCATTTCATCTTTAGTCGGTGCTCGCATGAACAACGTTTGGGCTGTGTACCTGGAAGGTCTTCGCTACAATTTGCAGTTTTTAGCAAACAAGCAGCTCCATAATTCGAAAGCCAGCAGCAGAAAGATTTTTCTGGCTGTGAAAGGTTCACCATGAAGTACAATATAAAATCAGTTTACAGTGGTAAATAATCCGATCAACGGCCTAATTTCTATTTCCTTCACGCAAAAAATGTCCGTTATTATTAGAAATTAAAACAAGGCAGAAGTTGGACTTGTCTTCGCCTTGACGAAGAGAAATCCACTTGTCCAAGCGTTGGCTCCAGCGACATCCCCGTCTAACGATTTCTCATCGTTACTACTATAGAGGAAACGAACTCAAAATTACTCCTCTTTAATTTCATCCAGGAAATTTCGCTGGATTGTCTTAGCAACGTGAAGTTGGGGAAGGTGGAACAAATGATGAACTCTATCCCCGCTTATTATGCAGTTCCTTTTTGACGCGACAGAGCCTTTATTTAACCGATTATTTCAATTATCCCTTCCGGTGGGAGGGAGGGGGGGGGGGAGAAAGAAGGGCATGATCGCATTTGTTATGTTTTCGGAGTGTTTTTTTTTTATGGCATATTGTCATGCTTAACTTCAGTACCACAAGAGTTGCATAATCAGGTAATATGGATTAACTCAGTGTTCCTCGGTTTTGTGTCCCTTTAAAATTTCTCGTTACTCGCCGAATAATCGTGGGCCATCCTGCACGCTGAGGCAGCCTCCCGTGTCCTAGGACTCGAGGCCGTCACCTAGGAGAGATGCTTGTGGCCCCACCCCGCCAATACCGCCGGGCATCTTCGATAAAGTTTTCACTCACTCACTCAACTGTGTACTCTCGATTACATCAATCATGCCTTGCGATTGCCCTTAACTGAGACTCAAAGGTGCCGGCTGACACACTGACGTGCCCCCCCCTCCCCCTCCCCCACACACAAGCGCGCATACACATGACATACTCTGAAATGTCCGCTAACGCGACCTCCAAACAGACCACCCGTCGATAATGATGGGCGCACAAAAAGCGTAACAAGACACGGGAATCACGAAGAAGCCTCTCGTATTATTTTCCCGATATCGTGTCATCCGCCATTGGCCGCGTTCCCACGAGTGTGGTAGTAACCAAGAGAGCGTCCGATAAAGCCTACTTTAATTTCACGCTGCGCCTTCGAAAGCTCCGATCAGAGTGTCTTCGTGAACGAGGGCGCAGCGCCCCTACGTGCTTCACGCTTTAGTGCACGCAGATCTCGCATGGGCTGGGCACGGTATAGCAGAATGCTATCAGAGCCGCGCATCTATCAAATGACGTTCTGTAGCTGCGAAATTAAATTAAAGCGCCAGACGAAGCAGCGTTCACGCACGACACGTAAGGGAATGCCACTGAGAAGTGTGTTTAATTAAGCCTTACAAAATAGCGTATTTGCCCAGCCTCACGACAGCATATAGCACGCGTATATCTATGGAAACGCTAAATATACTAGCAGTTTCAAGACGGCTTATTGTTGCGTTAAATGCGCTGTCCATATTTACAGAGATGATTTCGCTTTGATATTATCAGCGCATTAGACTGTATACCTCAAGGCGCATTTCACGACCAGCGAAACGCATGGGGTGTCTGTGGCGCGTTAGGCAATAAATTTTTCCGAAATCCGGATTCATCTTACGTGTGTGGGGTGTGTGATACCAGATTTATATGTCCTAGACAGGGCTTTCTTCCGTCATCACGAAATATCTTTAACAAAGCCTTCATATACAGTGTTCTCTGTTTGCGTCTGTATTATTCCGCGACTACAATGCATTCTTATGGTTCAGACATGCCGTAAAACCTCGATAGATAGCCCACACAAAATCAAGAGAAAGTCGAGTGAAAATATCAGGTTAGCTAACTTTCGGGCCGCAGTAAAAAAAAAAGTTCAAAAATGTATACCAGTCAAAGAATGAATACGCAGTAACGCTTTCAATTGGGCCAGTTGGTGCAATCTTGTAACTTGATTCATGGCTGCGCTAAAAACACGGATAACAGAAGAGACATATACACATATACATGGGCGCCCGTCGTGTGTATATGTCTCTTCTGTTGTCCGTGTTTTTAGCGCAGCCATGAATCAAATGAATACGCGTTGATTATCACCGAGTTCATTCGTCGCCAAAATCGGTGAACGAGGAGTCGCGATCACTATCATACAAAATGTCGACAACCTCTTTACGCAGGGTGTTGGCAGGGAAAGCGGAAGGGGCGACGACGAAGCAAACCGCGCATGAATCTCTCCGTCTTCTAATCCATCGAAGGCGGTTGATATACTGCATCGCTCGAAGGAGGTTATCAGAGAAGGAGACGATGCCATTTCCATGGGTGGGTTATCTATCGGTGTTATTGAATAAAACTGAAAAATCGTGTCGAATACAGCGGAGGCTATCTTTCGGGGAATGGGACATCTCTCGGGATCTTGCGGTATTCGATTTTCTGCGGGCATCGGCGTTCATCCCAATAGGTATAAAACTATAGGGTGACCACCCATCCCGCGACTCACGGGACTGTCCGGCATTGAGGCCTATTGTACCGTGTTCCGCAAGAAATAAGGAAGCCTCCGAAAATGTCCCGCATTCCGCACTTTATTATAATTTTTCGGTAGCACCTTGACGTCAGCTACATTTGGCCCCCCTTTTTTTGATGATGCGTTATTTGCAAGCACGCCAAGCTTCCGAAAAAGTCGACTAGTTGCGCGGTTCACGGCGCTTGGAGCCGACGCAGCGTACGTGAACCTGATGAAGGTCAAAGTATTGACAAAGGCAAACTATAAGCGGACGAGCCAGGAGCTCTACCAGTTTGTACGGCCAGACCGAACTAATTCCGAGCGGTGCGATCTGACAAGAAATAGGACTCCAAGAAAGTAAAACAAGTGGCGTCGACATCTTTCAAGGCTAATTAATCAATGACGTGTGGAAACTAAGCCACTCCTGTTTCGTGAGTGCCTATTTTTTGAGTTGCTGAATCCTTATGCTAATGTTCTGAGTTATGCACTGCCAACTAGCCCACCAGTCTGTCCTTTTGATATTGACTGTGACTCGGTACCAACAATAGTTATTGGTACCGAGCCGTGGCTTGACCCGATGGTCTTAAATTCTGAAGCTTTTCCCAGCTGGCTACCTATTGTTTAAGACGTGATCGAGGAGCAAGAAGGGGAGGGGTATTTCTTCTTGTTAGTTCAGCCTTATCATGTGTGATAAGGCTGAACTTATCATGTGTGATAACGGAGGGTGAGCGCTCTCTGGAGAAAGACGTGGTTACTTGTTTGCCCGACGTGATCACCTGATGCTGGGTGGCGGTTTACGGTGATACCTATGCTGCTTGACTTAATGGTCTTGTCATACATTCTCCGTTCACGGTGAACTGACACCACTGGTAACGTCAGGCGTGTATTAAACTATTCGTAACTGCTAACTAAAGATGAAAAACCAACATCAATGGATACACTGTTACAACTGATGTGCGTAACAATTCTTCCTTTCTGTCTGTCTTCACTTTCTGCGCTGTTTTCATCACGACCCACTTCTGAACCAACTATAGCCCAGTTTCGCACGTTTCCGTTAATAAAGCCAATCCCCCCCCCCCCCCCAAAAAAAAAAAAATTCCCCATCTCCCGCTGAAGGGAACCATGTGTGGATACGAAGCAGCGGGGGAGATAATTACCTTGAGCGGGAGGAACGTCGCCGCTCTCATTTCACGGCAGCGGTCCGGGCGCTCATCGCGGCGCTGCACAGGAGAGAGAATGATGTGCGCTCCGTCATTTTCATACCGCGGAACTACCATGGCGCCCCCCAGCGGAGTATGCAGCTGTCACACCACCGGTCGTGCGCGCCGCTCCGTAGAGGATTCCTAAAGGAGAGAACGGGGGGGACCGTAGGAGAGGAGAGACTATTAATGTGGACGTGCATGCGCTGTGGGACGCGGGAGCCGCTCCGTAGAGTAGAGGATTCCTAGAGGAGAGAGGGGGAGAGGACGCGCATGCGCTTAGGGGATGTGGGACGCCGGAGCCGCTCCGTAGAGTAGATGATTCCTAGAGTAGAGGAAGGGGGTGAGCGTACGAGAGCATAGGGGAGGGGACGCGAATGCGCTGTGGGGGGTGTGGGACGCGGGGGGCCGCTCCGTAGAGTAGAGGATTCCTAGAGGAGAGAAAGGGGGTGAGCGTAGGAGAGAGAGGGGGGAGGGGACGCGCATGCGCTGTGGTGGTGTGGGACGCGGGAAGGACTAAGCCCCCCTCCAAACACATGCAAGCAATATTAAGGAATGGGGTCAACCTGGGCGACAGACACCAGCTGCCTAGCCATTGCTAGGCAGCCTCTCTCTGCTCTCGGCCATGACTCAAGGAATGGGGTCAACCTGGGCGACAGACACCACCTGCCTAGCTATTGCTAAGCAGCCTCTCTGTGCTCTCGGCCATGACTCTGATGACTGTGATAGGGTTGACGGCCTTCATATTACTACAGTGTTCTGGTTCGCATAATGGGTGCTTCCCTACTTCATGAAAGTGGCCGGACGCGGGACGCGGGACGGACATAGCCCCGAGCATAAGATGCTTCGCATTTAAAAAATGCTTTTACTCCACTGCATAGCATCGCCTTGAACTGACCATGAGAACAAAGACACATATGATTACATTACGGAGCTAATGCAGCAGGTGCTATCGCTCCTACGGTACAGTTGCAGAACGTTATACAGACCGCACATGCAATCGCCTTATGCATGCAGTCGGCACACTCCAACGTGCCACCGCATAGGGCAGTGCTTCAGCGCGTAAAACTAGTTAGCTGGCCCACGCTTCGAGAAAGTCGGCCGCTACAGTCGGCACATGACCTCGTAACCTCGACTACAGGCCTGCATTATCTTGCTGCAATGTGAGTGCGGCGAAATGACAGCCTTGCTTTACCGCGGGAGCGTCCTGGCTTTGACGAAATAAACAACACAAAAAATCCAGCCAGCTTCGCTCCGAGAAAGCCATCGAAACAGCTGAGCTGATGGCCCCTTTCATCAGGAATTCCTTGGTTGCAAGTCTTTTCTAAGTAGTGTTGTGCTGTATCTTTGTTCTTTGCTTGTTACTCTATGTTAAGCTATGTCGTATATATAGTATCGATTTATTATATTGTTGCATCTTCTGGCGCCCCTTTCGTCAGACATTGCGGTTTTCTCCTACGTTTCGGCAGTTCACACTAAGGATTTCTTTGTTCTTCAGGTTAAGCCATGTGGACGCCGCGCGACTATACGCTCGTACACGGCCACGCTGAAGCGCTGTACGGTAGCGTTTCAGTGCGGCCGTGGCCCATTCCACATGGCTAGTCGTTCAAAACGCGCATTACTGTCACTGCTGTCAGAACAACGAGAGAACGAACCACGAAAGGCTCGTTATTTCGTAGGCTGCCTCTTGTGGCGGCATAATATTCGATATTCCTTTATTATATATATTCCCTTATTAGAGACACGAAGGTAAAAAGCTAGGTTAGAATTTCTTTGTCAACTTTTGAGCAAAAAGCTAGCTCTGGACACATCCGCCTATTTGACACCCCTAACTAGCAGCCCACCGACACCACCACGCAAATGCCTTAACCCCATGTTTTTCTCGCACTAACATATTTAAATTTTCGTATTTCCCAAGAACCATTTTTGACTGGAACTGCTTTACTGATATATGAATCTGTAAAACAACATTGTTCGCCATTTATTGTTTGTTTCTGCTCTGCAATTGATACGTCGTTCGTATTCATTTTGTATTAATAACCCTGCTTGGACCTTATAGTCCGCAGTATTGAATAAGTAAATAAAATATAAACGTACATAAACGGCCTCATCAAAAAACATGGCGTTGAGATTATAATAAGGTTTCCCTGTGCTACAGGTAACATATACCCGAGTATATATATCACCGGCAGCGTGCCTATTGAGGCTTAATGAATCGCGGTTTGGATGGGTCCTCTCGCTAAAGTCAATTAGGCCGACTAAGCACTGCACGGATCCAGCACAGCATCTGCGGTTACGACTAAAGCGGGAAGGAAGTAAAGTGAGGGACGTGCTTGTGGCAGCGTAATTTCCGGCAGCCCCGTATTCCAGTGGCACGCTCGCCCACGTAGTCCGCCGCGCCACGCATAATTAGCACGGCGCGACTCACGCTTTCTGTAATTTCTTTTTTCTTAAATACCGTCGTGCGTTTCGTGCAAAAGCGAAAGAACGCGGAGGAGCAGTTCAGAAGCTCTTGTTGCTGCGTGGCTTCTGAAGACGGTATACTACGTCGCGCACGCTCCGCGCGTGTCTCCCAAAAGGAACGGAAGCCGGCGAACTCGTTACGTTACTGTTACGCAGCAGCTTTTGTGAGAGGCTGGGGTAAGGGGAGGGGGGGGCGAGCACGAACACTCATTTGCCTGAAGGGGAGTCGTGAGAATCGTCTCCTATACGCCACAGCGAGCCAGTCACGACGTAGAGTAGCAGTGCATACATTGCGCAAGCGTGACTTTTTTTTTCTTCTTCTTTAATTCTCTTCGTTCTCAGCTTTTCGATCTTTAGACAGGTAGATAGCGGGGCTCGTGCCGGACTCTTGTGTGAAGTCGCCATGCGAGCTGTGCGCGCTCCAGCCCCTTGGTCGCCAGCCTAAGGAACTCACGACCCTCGGAGCGGCGCGCAGGCATTCTTCACGTTGCATTACTTCATGCAGTTCCTGGAGTCCTGTTACGCGAGCACGCGCACGTTTTGTTGTTGCTCGAAATCCGCTTGCTGGAGCACCGTGAGCAGTAGTATACGTCTGTTTGTTGCGAACCATTTTGGTCCCTTCGGCCCTTGGGACTCCCTGCCGTCGTAGTAACGCTAGACAGTTAACCGGTTGCATATATTACCAAACCGTACGTGGCCGCAACACGTTTACACGTTCGTGTAGTACATTGCTCGAAAAGTGTGGTTGTGTGCGGGTAATTGGTTGGGGGGGGGGGGGGGGGGAGGGGGGGCGGTTTTCTTTTTCTTCTTTTTTCTGCCAGGTAACAAGTGGAACGGGAGCGTTCGTTATGGGAAAGGTGTGGTGCATGCTCTGTCAGTCCATTCGTATATCGCTGTTCGTGACTTAGCTTTTGCGATCAGTTTTGTTTTATCATCGCACGAAATATTGACCCAGGAGATCTGGTCTCCGATGAAGTCACCGTAACGCGGCTCTTCGAATATGTTGAAATAACGGCTCCTGTCGGCGCGCCGTGCACCTGTCAGGTTTGCATCCACCGAGCACGATACAAAATCAGTGCAGACGCTGTCAGGGGCTTTGCCATGCGGCCAACAGATCGGCGAATGGGGTTTAATCAACGTTTGCGGTTGGAAGGAGGCTGGGGCCGACGCGTTTTCGATGTTCTCAACAGGTGACCGTGATAGTGTTGCCTATACATCGCCTGTTCGTTAGCCACCAGAACGATATCGACTGTGTCTGGCCGCATTTCGTTAATGCGTTCCTTCCGAGATAATGAGTCCGCAGCAGCAAAAAATAAAAAAAATAATAAAGACGTTTGAATGCAAATCAGATTTAAATGGACGTCAACTGCGCCTACGAACATAGGAAGAAAGCCGCGTGTCATCGGAACAGCGGGTATGTGAGAATGCCTAAAGAAAATACGTGTTTTACGTGAGTTCGTATATCTCGTATATTAAAGTTGGTGGCCGAGGAAATTATTGACAGAGCGATATATACAATATCCTGTAGACTTTGCACTGTCCAGAAAAGGCGAAAGTTTATATTTGGCTTGCAAGTTTCCCTGTTTAGTTGACCCGAAAACACTGCGAGGAGAAAATTATAGGTTATAGCGTACGCACAGTTGTTATATAGCATGTTGAGCGAAGTATGTCGAGAGTACATTAATTTACCCCTGGTATAAGCGATGCCAGGAGTTAATGGTATTCGCCTTGAGTTTTAAGCGGAAGTCCAAATGTTTGCTTTAGGTCCCACTAAGTGAACGTCCGCTCTTAGAGTCTTCTCCAGTTTTGGCCCTCTCCACAGCCATATAGCCACTGACCAAGGTTAGGGGAGTCGCCATATTTGTTTGGACGGCGCCTGGAGTCTAATGCACCTCGAGGCTGCATCTTTATCCACTTCGAAATTGCTGCGTTGAAGGCACGTCGTTGTGGCTACAGAACACGAAGGGTGAGAAGGTATCGAGTCATCCATCTCGATGGCCACGTCCCTCACGGGTTAGCTGTCTCGCCGTTCTATTGGCGCACTTGCTCTCTAAAGAAGGCAACCTGTAGCCGGTGTAGCTACGCAATACCCTGATGCAGTGTTGTACACGTTCCTATAAAACAGTAACGCAAGCTCGTTTCCTCGTTCCATCCCAGTTTTGGAACGAGTTCCCGTTACAAGTTCCTGCAATGCGAAAGGAACTCGTTACAGTTACATTTCGAAAACAGGAACGTGTCGTTACATTAACGTTACGTTTACCCTGTCAGTCAATGTATAGTGTCGGATAATCGTAAGGCGAAATAAACTGAGCAATTTAAAGCTCACATCTAGTTACACATATTATGCAAATTTGGCATCACCGACAGCAGCTTATATGTAGATAAAATGAATATAAATAAACGCTCCTAGACAAACTTTTTAGAGACGACAGGCCATACTACAGAAATGTCTAACTTCAACTTCCGTGCTCGTCTATTACAAGTCCAACACATGTTGCACTTTCCACGTCGGTATTCAAGTGGGCAGTCAGTATACTGCCCTTCAGATACTCACATATATATTCACACAGATGCACTAATACAATTAAATTTCTAGCATAGGAAACAGCATCGAAAGGAACAATGCTTAGGCGTTTAATGAATGCTCATCCAATATTTCAGTATGAGTAGAAAACGATGTCCAGGATACGCATTTGGAACTCAGTGAAGCCCCCTGTTCGCAAACAGCGAACATATTTCTGTATATTTCTTTCTCTTTCTTTCTATCTTGTTCTCTTTCTTCCCTTTCTTTCTCTGTATTTTTATCTTTCGCTTTTTCATTATCTCTTTCTTTCTTTCTCTCTCTCTCTCTCTCTGTAGTCGTTCTCTCGCCTTCTAACTTTCGCTCTCTTTGTTCCCTCTCTGTTGCTGTATTTTTATCTCTTTCTCTGTCTCTCTTTTTCTATACTAGTTCTTCCCTCCTACTTTCCGTCCTCCTTACCCTAACTTCAATTTCCCACCCCCTAGCTATATTGCCCTATACTACACGAGGCTATGCTAGGCTATGCTCTGTTGCGTGCACGCATGTTGCAGAGAAGCGCCTATGCATTAGTGTCCTCAACAGCCCGCTTCATCAGGATCTCCAATCAGTTAACAGATGTATACGAGGAATGGAAAGTCAGCCAGAATTGTATATTGAATTGGCGATGTGTTTATCTTTACCGCCGTTGTAGTGTATAATTGGAAAAGGCCGTTACTTGATGTACTCGCTCTAGAGTTGAATGAGAATTCTTCAGTGCTATGTGTTCGTCATTGTGCCGCAATACGAGCAGAATAAACATGTAACTTCTCTGTCTGTATAGAATTGCGTCCAAGCCCTGTGTTGAATAAATACCATGAAAGAAGAAAACACTAGATACCCGAGTGGTTACGACGCTCACCTTCGGGTCGTAGGTGCGTGGGTTCGAATCTCACCTCGCCGAAAATTTTTTGCGCCAGGAATTTCTCTCTTTCTCTTTCTATCTCTTCCTCACTCTCTATACTATTTCTCTCGCCCTTCAGAGTTATTGCATCCCACGCCGGATAAATCGGCGCGGGTGTTCTGGGAGCGAGAGCAAAAGAGAGCTCGTGCCGGTTCATGATCATCATAACTTTCTAATGCGACACGCGGGATACCTCGAGCATGCCAGCTGTTGTAAAAAAGAAAAAAAAAAGAAAAAAAATCACAGCATATCCACGAGGTGAATGATGGTGAGGTGGGCGAAGCTTGAGAGGTTATGGTTGATGCCGTTAACCCTCCGAGAAGTTCGCCCGATAAAATCATCATGCAAACACGTGAGGTACGGTGAAGAAAACTTTTATTGAGATTTCAAGTTACCTTTATATATTACGCACTTGTGGTCGGAGAAGTGCACAGCTAGCGGCGCCAACGTGCACTCCGAGCAGCGAGAGCAGCGGACCCCGAAAGGCGAGCCCGAGAAGCGGCGGCCCTCCGCGCCCGCTGCTTCGCTTCGTCCATGCCCCACCAACGATTCGACACGTACGGCGACGATCCAGGAGACTGAGAGAGGCACTCGATCGCCGCGCACTCAGGCAAAGCGCGCGCAGCAGCCAATCGGAGAGTAGCGGCAATTCGGAGAGTAGCGGCAGAGTAACGCCATCTAGGAAATGAGACGAGAAATGGTCATCTCTTATCATGGCCTCCGAGATGGCAGGCGATACTGGGGGGTTACGCGTTACGCCTGACAAGGTTAGACTAAGAGGAGCTTCGCCCCTGAAAGAAAAGCTGTTCCTCTCGCTCGTGTAGGTTACGGCGTCGCGCTTCTTTGCGCCCCGGCGGGCGCTTTGAAGTGAAAACCAGGATGCACCATAGTCACGTGATAGAAGAGCGGTACATTTTTCGTGTCTCACGCGGTCGCCTATCCACCCTGTTCTGCATGATGTGCCGCTTGCGCGCACATTCTCGATTCCATGGAACGTTTACAGAGGCAACGCCGTTCCCTCTGCCGTTCCTTCGTAAACGTAACCAGTTACCGTTACAGTTCCACTAATCCTTAATGGAACGGTAGCGTTCCTCCGTTCCTCCCAAAAGGAACTAGTTCCTGGAACGTCCTTCCTTGGAACGCCGTTCCGTACAACACCGCCGGGATGCAACTGACTGGAAGTTTTGATGGCGCATCCCAGGCACGGGACCACCTGGGCATCAGCCATTCAGGGACAAACCCTACAGTACATGGTTGTCACAGTATTATCTCCGAAATGCCTTCCACGGGGCTCTTTTTAGGAACACACTGATGGCGTTGTAGTACTGCCATGACGTGTAGGCGCCGAAGGAAACGTTCAGGCTTAGAAGTAATGCCGCGTGAACTACACAAGATAAACTAGTTGCTTTTCCCGCCTCTTTTACGTTTGAGAACATGATACGTATTGGGTATTATGATCACAAGGGCATCGCATATAAGTAACGTCAGTCGTATACCATAGAATGACATGAAATGTACAGTATCCTATTTACAAGGGAACGGGGGCCCCCCACCTCAACCCATACTTGTCAAATCAAGAGTTGGGCAGAAGTCCGTCTAGTCGGGGAAGAACATAGGGACGAAAAAAAAAAAAAGAAAGGGCAGCGACAAAGTAAAAAAAAATGTTTTCATTTAAGACACGCTTGTTCACAATGATAGCAAGAACGGCAAGTTCACTGATTAATAAGGTCGTCTTATACTCTGTTGCGGGCAGTAGTGTTTATTCGTCAGTACAACCCTTCCAAACACATTCAAGCTGCATCGAATGCGGTGCTACATGTGGTTATGTTAAATTGTATGTGGGGCTGTTTAGAAGTAACCCCTTCAATGTGTTCAACCAGAGAGCAGCGTCACGAAATCCATGAAAGGGTGCTATAACAAAATTTCTTTTTCGCCCTATTACAGACGTTACTCCACATCGCCAGTAACAGGAACGTTCAGGTTACTTGGACTTGTCTGCACGCAAGTTGTTAACAATAAGTTACACACGTGTCAATTAAATTATTGTCATACAAGTAATGTTTGACTAAGAACTTGCGCTGCTAAATTTATTTGTTCTCGTGACTTTTCTTGTTTTCTTTTTCTTGCTCCCGTGTTCGTACTTGTGCACCTCTAAGCGACGGGTATTTAGCATATGTAGAGAAAGTACAGAAACACCATTGCCAAGCTTCCGCACTAGTGTACTTGGCAAGCACTGCGCAAGTAAGAACACGTCTAAAGCCACGAGGCAAATTTCATCCTTAATTTTTTAAGAAGCCGGATGGGTGATTGATATCGCAGCACCACTTTTCTTCGTCGGCAATTTTCGCTCGCAATAATAATGAACTGCCTCAAGGGCATTCTTCGTTACTACCAAAACCGGGTCCTTGCAAGTACAGACAGGCTGCAGTTTTGTTCGCTAGCAAACAGTGTTCAAACAAAAAAATTATAAACGAAAAAGAAACTGAACGAAATCGGATGTGTGAGCGACGCCAACCGTCTGAGGAGAATGTAGTGCATTGTAGAACACGTATAGACGCCGTTATTCTTGGCTGATACGAAACAGTAGTGTCTGTGCGGGCAATTCCACACTTTCCGCTATGATACTGTACACGAAAAAAAAGAAAAAAGAAAACGAAATATGACATACTACTGAGGCAAAAGTGGCTATTTTGGAAAATTTCCGTGGGACGTCCTCGTTAAAAGGAAACGAAAACTAGCTCAGCTGTCATAAATAGAAGTATAGATGTACCCGTTGCACGTCACGAGGATACGGTAGCCTCAGGTCTTGATTTTGTTTACTTGTTTGTTTGGTTGTTTGTTTGTGTACTTGTTTGTTCGTCTCATGTAAGCGTTAAAAAAGGGGACGATGCAGCAAATGCACGACGTCTGTTGGGCGGCCTGCAGCGATGAGTTGATGCCGCTGTTTTCGCTATAACAAGGGGACGTTCCCGCACGGATATGCAGAAAAAAAAAGAAAGAAAACGAGGAAATACTGCACCACGCAACAATGATTTGTTTCGGCGGCGTCAAACGCTACAGAAGAAGCAAACAACAGCGTGAAGGAAGAATAAACGTTGACGTGCGTATACAACGTCGACCCGGCGTACAATGGTCGAGGTACGTGGTGGCACGTTATTTGTATCCTCGCCGAACGCGT